>NW_023590585.1:0-16935 GCF_014843425.1 Jatropha curcas
CTGTCCAAAGCCAATTCGGCTCCAACAACAAGTCAAATGTGCACGGAAGTCGTTTCCTTTTGAACATTGCCTTATTTCAAAATCCCGATAAATCACACACATTCTGACTTGCCATCTTTCTTCGGCACCGGCACAATTTTGCAAACCACGTTCGGGGTAAAGGCAATGGGTTCCTAGAACTTGTTCCTCCATGTTGCTTGGCAACTCCTCCTTGATTTTCAAATAACCATTCGGTTTTTAGCCTCCTTAAGCGTCTGCCTTCAACTGGGCTTAGCCCTCAGGGTATACTGGAATCTTGTGCTCACCACTATTGTGGGTCAATTTCCCGTGATGTTGCTTGCCTTCCACACGAAAGCAAATCAGCAAAAATTCTTTCAAACATTCACTACCTATTCCCCTGTTCACACCAGGTTCATATGCAATGGTATGTTATGTGTCATTTCTTCTTTGCCAATTATTATTTTTTTCTTTTTTCATTTTTTATCTTCGTTTATCTCTTTTTCATGTTGTTGCTTGGAAAATGCTTGGAAAGATTAGACCACGTGGGGTAGTCAATAATTTGCAAAAGCCTTTATTGGATTATACGGGAATCGTCTTTTCAAAAGTTACATCAAATTTGAAGAATTCTGTAGTTTTTCTAAATCCGACACAAGACGGACCTCAGATAACTGGAACTGACTCTGACTCGTTTCAGGACTCGGGTTCAGGACTTGAGACTCAAATTAACAGGACTTGATTTACAGACTTAGGTTACTAGGTTTTGACTCAGGAGGGGTTATTCATCAGCGCGCTCCTCTTTCGGCCGTACCATGTTGTGAGAGGCCCTTCGTTCGGCAGTTGATCAAGGTTGCAAGCAGGTCTTATTCCCATCTTTTCCTATTCGATAAACCGCAATTCATTCAAAAGTAAGGACTAGGCTGCATAAGGCGTCTACTTCCAGTTCCGTTATTGGTTTCGGGCCTGTGCCCTAGACATTCAGGGAAAATATTTTCTAACCCAGGCAGCAATCTTCCGAGCAGCGGGCAGCGGAATGGTTCTCGGAAGCCGCAATAAAGGAAACTGGTTTCTCCCCGGTTTGCAGAAGTAAACCATTCAGAGTCAAAAAGGTAAGGGCCGATCCGTATAGCTCTCTTTCCTTCCCCTTTCTGGTTCTCTTTAGCACGGTCTCATCAGTGGGCTCATAAACCAATCAAAGTCCCTTCATTCACCGGACACTCCCAGGCCTTGACCAGATGCAGGATATTGTCCTTCCCGGACCTTAGCCCATTAATTTCATTCCTGGCAGATAGACCATTTTTAGCATCAGAGGCACTATTGCAGTTTTATTTGACCACCGTCCCGAAATCAAAGGGGAATTCGAGAAGTTTTAGCAGGCTTCCGTCTGATTGAATTGCCAACCGTGTCATACTGGAAAATCCCAAGAGCGCAAGTTGCAGTTTCGAGGGTTGGACCTCAAAAGAGAGCTGGCCCTTGGCTTTTTTCACCTAGGCTGTAGTCATCCCCCTAAAGGGTGATAACCTTGTCCTCATAGGGAAAACTTGACCTTTGTGCAAGCGACCGAGGACTGCTTAGTTGTAGTTGTATCCACGGTCGGCCCAGAGCAAAGTTGGAAAAACTAGGTGGGCGTACATCAATTTACCTGGAATGGGACTGCCATGCACAGCTGGCCCAACTTGTTAACTTTCAGCGTAGCAAACCCCCAAACACTTCCCTTCCGGGCTGTCATAGGCTTTCACTATCTGCGTCCGATGGAGTGAAATCTGTTTCTTTCCAACCCCAGGACAGCTGGCTTTACCCTGTAGTGGGCAAAATGTTCAGTTGCTTGACCCATTATCAATGAAACCATGGGCACAGTTTCGGCTCGAGGTCTTGAACAGTGACATTAAAGGGCATTGTTATGACTGCCTCCCTCCTTGGGCAAAGTCATTCATCAAGAGGACCCGGATGCCTTTTGCATTTTAGAATGAATTTGAGGTGAAGGTGAGATATGAGCACTCAGGGCTAACTCCACCGAGTTCTGAAGTTGGCTCAAAGGACCTTGCCAAAGAAGCTGGTGATATGAGGAAAGGATGATGCCAAAAGTTTCCAGAATTGGACCCCTAGCTTGTGTCTTTTTTAAACTGTGAAAGTACCCGGGTCCTCCTTTGGCTTCCTCTACCTCTGGTAGGGCTTCATTTGGATTTTTATCCAGGGACAGTTTGTCATTACTGCTTCCGTCCTGGTGATGGCGTCGACCTCTTCAGTTAGTTCATTCAGATCCAGGGACACAGAAAATTGTTATTTCATTTCTAGGAATAGTTCGAAAGGACCGATCATTCCTGGTGTCAACCATATAGCATTTTACCCCGTGATTTGGAGAGGGTTGCGTTGCTAATTGTTTGGGCTTTCCTCCTCGCGAATAAGTTGAAACGTTGTCTACCAGATTTTTTTTTTTTTTTTTTTTGTTTTTTTTTTTGGGGGGATGCGTTCTTAAGACATCCAACACGCTTCGGTCTTTGCCCATATTCCCTGATGGTACTCACAGTATTTCACAGCTTTGTAATTCCTTGGTAGTGATTGGTGAGGTGGCCTTCTTCCAAGGGCTTGATAGTGCCCTTGACAGCCTTCTTCGGAAAAACAAAAGATTGGCATCCCGAGATCAGTGTATTCCCTTCTCGGCGCAGTTGACCGCTATTTCTTCGATGCTTTCCCACACGTAAAGGGTTAGGTGGGGTGATGCTTGCCCACTTCGTTGGACTTTGCTAGCTTGGCTAGGTTTCTTAGTACTTGGAGTTCCTGAGTCTTCTTTTCAGTTGCCCATTTGAATCAAATCTTCTACCTATCGTAGTAGTGGCAATGAGTGACTGGAAAACGTGGTAGGGTATGGGTTTGTTAGTTGCTGTTTGGTAGACAGGTTGCAGGTTCTTTATTATTATGGTCCACCTGTTCTTGTTTCTGAAAAGGCCGATTAAATATTTGGGCAGCCCTTGGCCTCCACCTCGTTTAAGGAACGAGGAAAAGGGTATTCATTGTTTTTCTTGTTGTCGTTTGTCTATTATCTTCGAGTAACATTCACCCTCCATATTTATAGTGGGCGTATTGGGAATTAAAAATGCATTGCAAATGGTCTTCCCAGGTCTTCATCTTTAGACCGCAATCCAGGCTAACAAACCATCTTAATTGCAAGCCCACCGGTGAGAATGTTGGAAAACAACTGAGCAAAAGGAGTCGCTGCTCAATCCCAAACGGGGTAAGGGCACCCACATTTACATTTTCAGGTGGTCTTAGGACAATATTCCATCAAACTTGTCCATGTTGGGCATGGTGAACTTCTGTGGGCAGTCTTGCTTCGGAGAACAAGGACAAGGAGTCCATGTCCACCACCTCCTTGTGTGTCTTGAGGCAGTGAAGACCCTTTCCAGGAAGCTTAGCTTTCTCCTCATTTTCTGAGCTTCCAGCTCAGAAGCAGTTTTTGGAGGGCACGTCATTCAGGTTTAGGGAGGGTTTGTTGGCTCAGCAGCAGGGAACCCCTGTTGGGTTTAGTAGGGTCCACTTCCCCCAGCTGAAGGCTTTTCCATTTCCCGATTACCATTGCCCAGCTCAAGCTATTCAGGCAGTTCCTTGTTGGGCAGCCAATGCCTCATTCATTCTGGCCCCAGTGTTCATGAGCGTTTGGATGTCAGCAAGTGATGCATTGAATGGCAGGTGGGGTTGTATGGATTGTAGGTTGGAGACTGTGTTAGCTGTGAAAGCTGGTGGATCTTGAAGGCTGTGATAAGCACTGTAGGTGTTTGATTGCACTTGGGTAGGCAACCTCGTATTGTGTGGTACCTGTATAAGTGATTAAGAGGTTAGCTGGATTAGGTCACAGTGCGTGGTGTATTCAGGGGTAAATGAAATACTGTGAGGTAGATCGACCCTTTTGTCCAACTGTGCATAAACCAAAGAAATATTTCGTTGTGATGATAAATGTCTGAAATTGCGCACAAACATTCACGTTTTCATAAAAATTCTATTTTATGATTATTGATTTCATGTTCATTGCGGTGCATACAGTCCACAGGGTAAGTTCTTAAATAGGCTATGACTCAAATTAGAGAAATTGGCTTAATAAGACCCTTGAAAACCTGGAGCATGGATATTAGCCTAACCACAAAGTGAACAAAAGAGTTCGCGTGGGTTCCCCACGCACGCATACTCATGGCCACCCCCAAAAAAGATAGGGGATGGTTTGCAGCGGGTAAACAGGTTAGACGCTTTGGGCTAATCCGTCGACAATAATCAAAGAGACCTGCCGATTAGCGAATACTTTGCTAAATTCCCAGACTCAGAAGTTGAACAGAGAGAAAAAGAAATTCATTTGAAAATTCATTTTTTATTTGCAATGGGAGAAAAAAGATTCCGATCGCTGCAAATAAATTCAAAACAAATTAAAAATGTTTTTAATGTAGTTGTTAACAGAATCAAGTTACAAATTCTCCTTATCCCATATTCTTAAAGAGAAGAGATACTGGATTTTTTTTTTGTTGGAGGTACCCTGCAAAACAAAGGCATAGTAAAATTAATACCCTAAAAAAGGGCAGGTTTAGGTTTACAACAATAGGTCCTCTCATGCAAAATGATTAACATGATTCCCCAGCGGAGTCGCCAAAACTGTGAACCCCTCTCCTTAAATCCAAAAATGCATTGTTATACATATGGACTAAGGCAGAAAATTGCACGTGAGTGTGTGAGTCCGCCACCTGTTTTTAATTTATGTTCAGGGTAAACTAGGAAAAAACCCTAAGGTTGACTCCAAATTTTAATAAAACCTAATTACTAGATTAATATCCCAATGTTAAAGGTCACGGTCTTCGAACCCGGAGGTGGATTCCCAGACCTATGTCAAGAACCATGGGTATTGAACTAACCAAAAAATGAGAATGCTTGCAAAGGTGAATGAATGTAGGTTGGACCCAAAAAAGAAGTGTTTTGTTGATTGATTTCGACTTTGCCGCTCGGGGTTAAAATCTCGAACGTGCCTACCGTTACTGCATTTGAATGGGCAAGATTTCAAAGTCAACGTAGCTTCAGTTTCGATTACGGGCCTCTTTTAGAGGGCTTTTAATTGGGGGATGCTATATGGCATGAGTGTGTGTAGGCTTCGTGCATTTTGTTTAGGCATTTTGCCAAAAAGAAGCTTGATTGATTTTTATTTAGCATTTGTGTGCCAAACAGTATTTGATTTTAATGGCTTTTAAGCCAAAAAGAATTAAATTTAGGCAATTGTTGCCAAAAAATTTGATGTGATTTAGGCGATTGTCGCCAAAATTGAATGAAATTTAAAGCGCTTGAGCCAAAATAAAGTTGATTTAGGCAATTTATTTGCCAAAAGTTGATGATTGGGCGATTGTTGCCAAAAATTGATTTGACTTGAGGCCAAATTTAGTTTGCCAAAAGAGCAATTGTTTGAAAAGCTTTTAGCCAAAAAAAATGGGCTTTAAGCGATTGTTGCTAAGAAAAGGATTAAATCTTCACTGATAGGCAATTTGTTTGCCCAAAAATGTGATTACTTGAAATTGCAATTGTTAGGCAATGTATTGCCAAGACAAAAACGAATGTTTATTAAAAGTTTTAGTCTCAATTTAATTGATAATGGGACTTAGAAGCTGGACTGTTCAGAAATAAAGCCAGAAATATTACCATAGCCATTTAAATTAACTAGGTATTTTAAGCCAATATTGTTTCGGGATTTAGGCTTTTAATACCACGCGATTATAATTAACGGGCAGTTTAGCTTAAAATTTATTTACTTGAGGGCATTTATTTGCCTAAAAAGGATGACCATGATGCATTTTATGCAAGTTGTAGAGTTATTAGGATAGAGAGAAGCATGCATTGAAGTGCTAAAAATTAAATAGGCAGATTTAATTCAGTTACGCTGATTTAATCGGACGGCCACTCTTAACTCCAGAGTTTAAGCTCCTCGTTAAGGAAATATTAATTAATTTGATTAGTGGACACAATTACAAAGCAAGGAAAGCAATAAAGCTTAAAAACTTAAAATGCAGAAAAAGCTCATTAAAAGAACGCAAGCACGTGTAGGGGAGAAGGAGGCGTCCATCAACACAGACTTTGAAGTGAGTAAAACTGAGGGCCTCGGGGCCAATTTATAGGCAAAGACGGACTGTTTTCAGCGGCCCTGGGCCGGCTGGGCTACGGCTGCTCGGCGCCCTTGGCGTTCGGCCGGCCTGGGCAGCTGGCTCCAAGCGGGCATCCGGCGCGGAAGCCCCGAAACTACGGCGGCGGGGCCGCCGTGTCCGGCGCGAAGCCGCCGTGCCTGGTGGGTCTTGCTTAATTTATCATTCCGAAGCTTTTCCGGGGATCCGGACCTCAAAAAAATATTTCGGGACTTAGTTATGTGAGCTCGTAGATTTTTTCGACGTTTCAGAGTTACCATATTGGCATACTTTCGTGGAACTTCCAAAAAATGGCCCCTTTGGTCCGGCGGAGCGTTTGCTGTCTGCCGGGGACTTATTTGCAGTCCGGGAAAAAAACTGGCTCTGTGAGCCTCAAAATTTGGGTATTCACACGCAGCTGTTCTTTGGGCAAGAAGCAAGTTACGTGGACGGATCTTAATAGTCGCGTGACCTAGAACTGTCTTGAAAAACTACTGAGATCCGTCAAACCGTTTATTTTTAGATCACAATTAAAAAATAAGAGATATTTAAAAAATAAAAAATAAAAAAATTGTGAACATGAAACAGTTCCGTCACGCAAACTTCCAGATCCATTACAGATCTCGATAGCTGCGTTGATGCAAAAACTGTTCTGGGTACAAAACATATTTTGGACAATAAAACAGCCTCCGTACGCATACTGCCAGGTCCGTTACGGATCTACTTGTGCCTTGACGCAAAACTACATTCTGGTCCGTGCTTATTTTTTCAAACAGCTTATTAAATCATTCTTTTAATTTAAACACACTTCAATAAGATCTAAAAAAAAGACCAAGAGTGAACAGAATACCGTTTAAAACTAAGATAGCCTATAAAAAACAATAACAAAAAAATAACACAACAATAAATACAAATACCAAAAGAAAAGGTTTAAAGGGAATTACCTAAACCCTCAGACTGCGGATTGTAAAACAGCTTAAGCGCCTAAAAGAATACGGTTAAGAGGTTCCAAAAAGGCGCTGTTGTCCACCAAGGATTTAACGCTCACCTTTTCTCTCTCTGCTTTCTCTTCTATGATTTTCGTTTTAACTCATGGATGGTCTAGTAGGCTATTTTTCTTCAAAAGGAAAACCTCAGTGTGAAGAGTCTCTGGAGGAAAAACTTAGCCGCAAGTATGTGTTTTTTGAACAAGGGAACTCAGAAGAGTCTCTGGAGAAAAACTTAGCCGCAAGTATGTGTTTTTGACGCCCTAAAAAACCAGTCCCGAATAAGAGATAAAATGATGAATTTATAGAAGTAGGGCAACAGAGGATAGTTGCGTGACGTAGCTTAAGGCTGCGTGACGGATCCGAGAGATGCGTGACGCAGCTGACTTTCTGGACCGTTGCCACGTACTCAGACAGAATGAAAAACTGTTATGTCGGCTTTCTTGGTGATGTCATCTAAATTGGAGTTGCGTGACGCAACCGACAGTGCCGTCACGCTTCTGGTAGCTGCGTGACGCAACTCTTACGCCATCCAGACACATTTAAATTTGTCTAATTTAAGTCCTTGGATTAAAATACTTCTGGATAACAATAACCCTTCATTCCACATCCTTGTATCCTCATTAGGTTAGGTGGGGGCATAAAGACATGCGTCAACACAGGCTAACACCGGCTCCTAGATCATATAAGGCTTTGTCGATCTTTACTGCTCCAACTTCACATAGAATAGAGAAACTTCTTGGATCTTTCATTTTTTGTGTCAGCTTATTTTTGATCATTGCACTGCAATCCTCCATAAGTGCTACAGTTTGTTCCTCTTTCATCTTCCGTTTCTTTGTCAGAATGTCTTTCAAAAAATTTGGCATAGGTGGGCATCTGAGTCATGATATCAAAGGATGGAATGTTGATGTAAAATTATTTCGGCATTTCCAAGAATTTCCCAAACTATTTGCCTAGATTTGCTTGTCGAAGTCTTTGGGGAAATGGAATGGATTTCCTCTCAAAGGCTCTTATTCTCCTTTGGATGTCTTCTTCTTGTCTCTTCTTTTTTGTCTCCTCATCTTCTTCTGATACTTTATCATGCTTTTTTTTGTCTAATTTTTCTTCTTTTGATTTCTCCTCTTCCTACATTGCTCTCTTCGGCTCTTCTAGGGTCTTTCCACTTCTAAGGTATATAGCGTTGCAATGCTCCTTTAGATTTGGTTCTGATTGGCTTAGAAGCTTACCATAGGCTTTGCTACCTGAGGAGCTTGCCTGTTTTGCTATTTGATTTTCCATGAACTTCATATGAGTGGAAAGTTGATCAATTCTTGCATTTATTTTTCTGAACATGTCTATGAAACCACCAATAGCTTGCTTTTGCTCTTGGATAAAGTTTTGTAGAGTGGCTTCTAGGGTTGAGATAGAGCTAGAATATCGATTTTGGTTCTAACCAATTGAAGTGAACTATTATGGCAATGAATTTTCGCTTTGTCTTGGAGGGTATCCAGGTGGTGGTGGTTTGAAGTTTGGTTAGTAGCAAGATAGGGGCGATTTTTGAAATCTGGGTTGTACGAGTTGGGGAATTGGTTCCATCTCAGATCTTGGGGGTAGTTGTTTTAGACATAGTTAGCTTGCTCCAAGACTGGTTTGGGAACTGTGAGATTTCCGTAATGATTTTCTGCAAATGCATGCCCTACCTCAGCATAGACTTTAAGTTTTGGTTATATTGTTCCAACAGCACTCACATTTAGCTTATCTAGTTTCCTAGACAGGAAATTGAATTTTATGGACAGAAATGTGAGTCCGTCAACATTAAGCATTCCGGCTGCCTTCTTCATTGTTCCTCATTCTTCATTCCATCTGTAGCTGTTTACTGCCATTTCCTCTAATAGGTTATAAGCTTCAGTGACCCTTTTCTTTAGGAAGGATCCTCCGACGACTGCATCTAGAGTGTTTCTCGTTGAGGGCGTCGTACCATCGAAGAATAGTTGAATTAGGAATGGTCTGTCATGCCCATAGTGTGAGCATTGTCGCTGAAGATCTTTAAATCTTACCCAAGCTTCATAAAGAGTCTCGTCTTCTTTCATTCGGGATGTTACTATTTCACTTCTCATCTTTGAGGTCTTGCCTGGTGGGAAATATTTTTGTAGGAAAGCTCGGTTTAACTCCTCCCAATTGGTGAATGAACCAAGAGGCATAGAGTGTAACCAAAGAGTAGCCCTGTCCCTCAAAGAGAAAGGAAATAATTTCATTCGAATGGTGTTGACGCGTAATTTTATGCCCCCCACCTAACCCAGTGATGATATGAGGATAAGGGACAAAGAATTGCGATCAACCAGAAGTGTTTGAACCAAAATTAGTGTTTGAACGCAAAAATTTTGAAATCAAACCGAGCCAAAGGAATCTGACCCGCATTAGGGTTGCGTCACGCAGCTATCACCTGCGTGACGGCACTCTTAGTTGCGTCACGCAACTCTAACGATGCTGACACCTCTGGCGCGCGCCCATGCAACGGCCTGCACTATTTGTATGGATACGCGGCAACTGTACGAAAAGTAAGCTACGTCACGCAGCTTGCGGTTGCGTTACGCAGGTATAACCTGCGTGACGCGACTATGTTCTGTTGCCCTACCCATATAAATACAACATTTTATTCTAAAAAACGGGACTTTTTCACTTTTCTCTCAACCTTTTCCCACTTTTCTCTCATTTTCCCCTCTAAGAAGCCTCTAATGTTTTTAAACTAAAGTTTCGATTAACGGCCTAAGGGTTTTCCCCAAGAACTCAAGTGAGTAATCTTGAGGAAGATCAAGCCATTAGATATATAGTTTTGAAATCAAAAAGTACAAAATATATAAGAAGAAAAAAAGGGAGGAAAGAAAGAAAAAGAAAACGTTTTGTTCTGTGAAAAACTTGGTAACTATATTTCTGGGATCGTGAAGCAGTGTCCCTGAGCTAATCCAAGTGCATGCAATCCTCAAATCCGAGGCCTAGGTAACCATTTTAACCTTTCCTTTTTATTTCTAGTCTTTTATTCCTTAAAAATCTTATTTTCATAGTATTTAGTTGGTCTGTTATTGGTTAGACGTAATTTTTCCCATTGCTGGACTTTTCTGAGTTGAGTTTAATCATTTTTGACAAAGAGAACACGTAAAAAGAGTAGTTTGAAAGGTAGTTACGGACCAGAGCAGGTGCGTCACGCAGCTATTACCTACGTGACGCGGTCACGCAGCTACTACCTGCGTGACGCGACTGTTCATGTTCAAAAGCCCAAAAGCCCTTAACCTGGACTGGACCACCTGCGTGACGCAGCTGTTCGTGTACTCAGTTTCTATTTTGTCTTCATATTTGTATTTAATGTTTTGCTTCGAATGAATAATCAATATGCCTGAGGATTTCAAATAAATCACGAACAGTTCCGTCACATAGTTAGGAGTTCCGTCACGCGACTGTTCTTCATAGAACAGCTGCGTGACGCAACTATTCCAATATCCAGGACAATAACTAGAGTTCTGTCACGCGACTGTTTTTCATAGAACACCCGCGTGACACAACTGTTCTAAGTTCTAGAATAAATGACAAGAACGCGACTGTTCTTCATAGAACAGATGCGTGACGCTCATAGAACAGCTTGTGGGACGCGACTGCCTTTTAAATTCCAGAATACTCTGTTTATCTTAATTTTAATTTTCCATGTCAATTAAATAGATTTTTAATCTAAATCCGGAAAAGGATCAAATAAATGGGCCAATAATATGTTTTTTAATCAAACCAAATCAGTTAAATTTAATTGAGATATGAAGAATTGTAGGATTTTATTATTTATTGTTTAATTATCAATTAATATAATTAAAATCTGGTTTGTTGGCTCCGCCTTTAACCATAAAGCAAGAGCCGGGTCTTTTAATTCTATTGCCTATAATTATGGGATGATGGTGAATGTGATGATTTAATGGAAATGAACGAATCGATGAATGATCCTAGTTGGGAATGAATTAATTAATTTCCCACATAAGAACTCCGGTTTCGTTTATTCGGGTTGGATTTTAATTTAAATATTCGCTTTATCAGAAATAAAAATCAAAATAGAAACGTAGGTTAAAAAGAGGCCGGTTTTTCCGGGCATACGGCTTTCCCAACGGGCCCGACATACCCAATTCCCTTACCCCCAGAACCTCATTGGTTCGCCTGACCAGTTTCTAAAAATAATTTGGCCTTTGAATAAAAATGGGTTAAATGAAGTCGATTTAATAAAATTAAAATTGAAAAACGTCCCATTAAACGGTCCCATTGCCGAAATAATGGGTGGCGACTCAAAATTATTTATAAGACCGATTTATCGGCATCGCATATCTAAAAAGATTTTCATCACCTTTTTTCAAAACAACAATAAAGAAATAAAAAGAAAAGATGTTTTCGGATCCTCCGAGGTGGGATTTCGACGAAAACAGATTGGCGACTCTGCTGGGGATTTTGAACCCACTAATCCCTGGTTATTTTTAATAATTTAGTGGTTGTAATTAGGAATTGACTCTAAAAGCCTACTTTTTCTAAATAAAATTGATTAGAAAAGCCGATGGAAATGGAAAAATTGTTAATCGTCCTTATGTGTTTATTGCTTTCCCTTTTCTTTCCTAAAGGATTTGGCAATTTCATACGGCATTTCTCTCTTCTCCGCCTCAATTCTACCCGTAATCACCCTTTGGTACTAACTTGGTGTTTAAGTTTGACGTGAATCTATCCTAAACCTTGCGTTTAAGTCAATCCATCCGAAGAATTAACATTACTAACCAACTGCAAGCCCCAGTACCCTTAAAGGTGAGTCAAAGGAGTAGGCCCACAAGCCCGAACCTAATTGCGGAACTGTGAATACCCAAATTTGAAGGCTAAAGAGCCCAGTTTTCCCTGGACTGCAAAACCAGTTCGCGGGCCGGAGGCCCATTCGAAAGTTCACACCGGAAGTATGCCAATATTGGTACTGTGAAAACGTCCGGAAAAATTACGAGGATCAAACGGAAAACTTGGTCCGAGGAATATTTTTGGAGGTGCCGGAACTCCGGAAAAAGCCCCTGGAACAAAAAATAAAGCAAAAACCACCGGCCTCGGTGGCTCGGCCGCCGGAACCCGCGGCCCCAGGTCAACCGCCCCGGCGACCGTGCCAGCCGTCGAGTCTCAGGCGGCCCCAGACGCCGATGCCGGCGGCTCGGCCGCCGGGAGCTCCGGGCGGCCCCAGCCGCCGAAACAGTCCGTTTTTTTGCCTATAAATTACAGCCCGTTGTGACGCCTTTCAACTCAACTCCAGTCTGTGGTTGACGGACGCTCCTTCTCTCCGCTACGCTCCTTGCCGATTCTTTACTGCTTTTCTGCATTAGTTTTAGCTTTTATTGCTTTCTTGCTTTGTTATTTTGTCACTAAAATTAAAATTAATTAATATTCCCTTAACGAGGAGCTTAACTTGGAGTTAAGAAGTGGCCGTCGATTAAATCAGGTACGTAAAACTAAACTCTGCCTATTTAATTTTAGCACTTCATGCATGCTTTTCTTCTACTCCCAATAACTCTACAACTGCATAAAATGCATTCATATCATCATTTAGGCAAACAAATTGCCTCAATTAAAATATGATTAAGCTAAATGCCCGGTTAATTAATAATCGTGGTATTAAAGCTTAAATCCGACAATATTGGCTTAAAATACCTAGTTAATCAATAAACTATGGTAAAATTGGCCTTTATTTCTGAATAAATTCGGACTTAAGTCCAATTAATCATAATTAATGACTAAAAGCCTTAATTCAAACACGTTTTTCCTTGGCAAATAAAATTGCCTACATTTACAAATCCAGTTTAAATCAATTTGGCAAAACACTGCCTATAAACAGATTAACTACTTTCCCAGCCGACAAATCGCTTTAAATCAACCTTTTTTGGCAAAATGGCCTTTAAATTAATCAACCTTATTTTGGCTAAAAAGCCCCTTAATTAATCATTTTGCGACAATCGCCTAAATAATCATCTTTTGGGCAACAATTGCCTAAATCAAACTTCTTTGGCTAAAGCCTTTAAATTAAATCAACTTTTGGCTAAAAGGCCTTAAATCAAGCATTTTTGGCGATAATCCGCCCTAAATCACATAAATCTGGCAACAATTTGCCTAAAATCATCTTGGCTAAAAGCCTTAAATCAAATTAATTTGGCAATCAAATGCTTAAAAAATCAATTTTTCAGGCAGAATGCCCCAAACAAAATTGTACAAAGCAATACACACACTCATCATAAAGCACCCCCATTTCAAAAGCCCTCTAAAAAGAGGCCTATCGATCTACGTTTGACTTTGATCTTCCCATTCAAACGGAAGTACGTAGCACGTTAGGGATTTAACCCACGGCAAGTCAAAAATCACATAAACACTTTCAAATTGGTCCAATTGCACAAATTTACACCCTGCAAAAGCATTCATTGTTTTGGTTAGTTCATCGCAGCAGACAATAAGTCCCTCGGATTCACTCGGAGTTTCGTAGACCAATGCCCTTAACATTGGGATAATTAATCTAAGCATTAGTTAATTAAAAATTGGAGTCCACTTAGGGTTTTTTTTTTTCCTAGTTTACCCCTAAAATAATTAAACAAAGTGGCGAACCTCTCACACACTACGTGCATTTTCTGCCCTTAGTCACTGCATTCATATGCCAATGAATTTGGGGTAAGGGGTTCACAGTTTGGCGACTCACTGGGAGATTATGTAATCATTTGCAAATAAAGTGGAACTACAATTGTGTGTAAACTAAATCCGCCCTTCTTAAGGGGTATTATTTCTATGCTTTGTTTGCAGGGTACCCTTGCAAGGTTAACCGTAATCTTTCTTAAGAAATGCTTAATAAGGAAAGTTTTGGACCCTAATGAAATTTTACTTTAAGTCATTCTTAAATTTGTTGATTTATTTGCACGATTGAGAAATCTTTTCTCCATTGCAAATAAAAAAATGAATTTCAAATGAAATTTCCTTCTCCTCTGTTTCAAAACTTCTGAGTCTGGATAGCAAGTAAAGCGCTTGATCCGGTCAAGTCTCCTTTGATTATGTCGGACGGACAGCCAAGAGCGTCTCCCCTGTTACCGCCGCCCCCGCAAACCATCCTAATCCTTTTTGGGGGTGCCCATGAGTATGCGTACCGTTGGACCCACGCGAAACATCCTTGTTTCACATGTGGTTAGGTATATCATGCCTCAAGGTTCAAGGGTCCCTTAAATAAGCCAATCCTCTATTTGTGGTCAAATAGCCTATAGAACCTATCCCTGTAGGGCCTGTATGCACCCAATGATGCTGAAATCTTCCATTATAAATGAATTTATGTCGTGAATGTTGTGCGCATTTCACGCATTCATCCAATGCTTCACAAAAAAAACAATTTCCATTTTAAAGTGAAAAACATCACATTTGGTCCCTGAGACCTGAAAAAATTAGCTTTTTGGTCCCTGAGACATGAAAAATTACATTGTGCTCCTAAAATTTCCAAATCTGGCCAACAAAGGGCCCAAATATTCACGTTTGGCCCCGTAAATGCCCAAAAATTTCCCAAATTTTGGCCCCCAAAGGTCCAAAAAAATCCGCAATTTTGAGCCACAGAGGCCCAAAAATTCACATTTTGCCCCGTAGACCCAAAATCTCATTGCCCCAAAGGCCCAAATGCCCAAGGCCACAAAGGCCCAGAAGTTCACATTTTGGCCCTAAGGCCCAAAAAATTTCTCCATCTGGCCCCCGAATGGCCCAAAATTTCTCGATTTGGCGCCCAAAGGCCCAGAATGCCCAATTTGGCCACAAAGGCCCAAAAGTTCAACATTTTGCCCCTAAGGGCCCAAAAAAATTTTTCTTGAAGAAACTTAGGGCCATTCGAAAAAGTCGAGGTGTCCCCAGCCCTAAGCATCTACGTTACATATCACATCACCATTGGTCCTATCCTAGTGTCCTAGCATACCAACATTAACCCCTATAACACACACAGCAAAGGTAAACTGTCCCAATCTCACAGGTTAAGTCCCAAATACCCTTACCCATAACACTACCTACTCACACAATCTCACATACCTACTGAAAACACCTTATATAGATAGTCTAATCGTTTTGACTTGTCCTTTCACCAGGTAACCCTGTTCAAGTGCCAAACATCAGTTGGCCAGCCAACACCTACAGTACTATCACCAGCTTCAACCAACACACGCTACACCAGCTTCACCTACACTCCAACAACCCACCTGCATCCAATGGCATCAAATCTCTGACATCCAAAATCTCATAAGAACAACTGGAAGGGCCAGAAGTGGAGGCTAGAATGAATGAAGCATTAGCTGCCCAAGAGGACTGCACTGTAGCTGAACAGGTAGTGGGTAATGGAAATGGGAGCTTCAGCTGGGGAAATATACCTGCTGCCATCCATCAGGACCTGCTACTGAACCAACAAACCCTGCCCATTAAACTTGGATGACAATGCCCTCTCAGAACTGCTTTCTGAGCTAGAAAGCTCAGAAAATAGGAACTGGAACGTTGGAAGGTCTTATTACTGCCCTCAAGACACACAAAGGAAAGTGGTGACATGGACTCTTGTCCTTTCCCGAAGCAAGGAATACCTACAAAATCAAGATGCCTAACATGGACAAGTTGAAAGGAACCACTGTGTCCCAAAACGCAACCTGAAAAATGTATGTGGGTGCCCTCAACCCGTTGGGGCCCTAAAAGCGAGCTCCCCTTGCTCAGTTGTCAATAATCTTTGACTCGGTGCTGCATAAGAATGTTTTTTAAGCTTGGATCGTCCAAAAATGAAGAATTAGGAAGGACAAATAATGCCAATGCTCAACCATGCCAGTACCATTAATAAATATCCGAGATGGAATGTTACCCGGAGGGACTGGAAACCACTAAACAAAAAGAACAATGGAGGCCTTCTCCTCGTTCCTTTCCAAAGGTGGAGAGAAAGCTGCTCCAAATGATGCATATCGACCTCCTGAACAGGAACAAGTTGACATAATAATCAAGAATTTACTGCACTACTACCAGTCACGAAGCTTCAAACAAGAGTACTTGCCCTACGCCATCGCTCATGTGACGCAACCTAAGGTGGAGGACTTAATCAGTTTGGTTCAAACCTCCAAAGAAGCACTCATACAGAAGCGAATCATGCTGGATCCCTTTGGAAAAACCAGTCCTACAAGAACCTGGTTGACAAGGGTCCATCAATCCCCGAAGAAGCAAAAAGCTGAATATCAAACCAAATCCCTGCCTAACCAATGGATAATGCAAAAAAAAAAAATGTGCTGAACAAGAAATCGTTCGGACTCCTTTTCGAAAACTTTTTTCTAGGAATGAAATAAGTTTGTGTCTGAGAAGGTTGAGATCAACTCCAAAAGAAACAAAGGAATTGTTCAAACCAACAAACAACCTGTTTATCGATTCAAGCATCGAGAAGAAAAAGTCAACTACAGTCAATCCAATCCTAAGCCCATCACAAGTCCCACCTAAGAGTCTATCTTAGGGTCTAGTTTTTTTTCCCTTTTCATTTTTATTCCACTTCAGTTTTCATTCAATTCAAAATTGGCGGTAATCTAAGTGTTCTTTTGTACACCAATGTGTCTTATCAATAAAAGGGATCAGTTTAACGTTCTAGATCATGTTTTATACTCTTTCCTATCCTTTCTGTGAAAGCAAAAAAATCGAAAAAAATAATAAAAAATTTAAAAAAAAATGATGATAAAAAAAAAAGAAATAAAAATGCAAAAAATGCCATACATCCTTTCATTTGCTCTGCAGATATTCTCTCAACAAACAACCCACCGGAAAGA
>NW_023590586.1:0-127168 GCF_014843425.1 Jatropha curcas
ACGTGGGTTGTAGATGAAACTTTGTACTTACGTAGATACATAATTAAATAATTATTGGGCCTGGATCCACATATGAATAGTCACAATGAGATTTGCCCCATAATATATGCTTTACTACGGGCTTCAGGGGGCCTTTAAAAGGCCCACCCCAGGTTTTCCTAGTAGCCGGTCCGGTCCATGGGAATGGGTGTCGTGACAAAAAGCCTAAACAATAAAAAAGAAATAAAACGCAAGCGGAGAACTATTTTGGTGAATTTTTATTTCAGCTTGAAATTAAATGCAAAACATATACTATTTGACACCTAAAATTCCAAAATAAAAATTGTGTGAGTTAGGCTTGAAATCTGACAGAAGAGCTTTCCAGAGATCTTCTTGGAGCATGGTCACTTTAAATCATGCTAGATGCAGCAAAAATCCAGTTATTAGGCTCATGACCAATTAATTTTCACCATAACATTTTTGTATCTTTCATGTGAGATTGGATTCAAGTAAGGCAGAGTGAAGAAGAAGACAGAAGAGAAGAAGAAGAGAAGACAAGAAAAGAGAGAAGAAGAAGAAGCTGCTAAGACTGTTTATTTAGTAGAAGCTCTTTCTTTTCCATTTCGATCAAAATGTCATGATTCTTTGCTAGGTTAATATATCTTTGTGGGATACTCAATTTTTCTTTTTGGTTTGTCTAAATATGTATAATGTATTTCAAAACATTATCGTTCTTATGAACACATTTAATTATTAACTTAATAGATTTATTTTAACACAAATAAAGAAAAAAGAACTCTAAATAAGGCCTCCAAAACATTAATCTTTTTAGTTATAATATGCATGAGATGCGCTCCAGCCCGCAAGACGCGGCTTAAATCTAAGGCTGATGCCTTGAGACCTTAGCGTTCTAGGTTCAATTTTACATGTGCTGAAACAAAATTATGATTTTATAATAATATTTTATTATTATTTATTTTTTTCAATTTTGCGATACCGAATTTCACTATTGCGATGGCCAACCTTTTTCCTTGAACAAACCACTATTTGCTCCCGAGCGCCTTTCTAAATGGAAAACACGACCCAAAAATTTGGCGAGACGATTGTTTTAATTTTGCTACTTCCGCACTTTATCCTCCTGGCCTCCACCTAACTTTCGCCGCGAACTGACAAAAAAATCTACGGGTTCGCAACTTTTTTTTCGCGCACCAGGCATTTTTGCGGACCGCACGTGTATGTCTCGGTCGGGCAATTCGGTCCGCAAATAAAACTTTAGCGCCCCCGAATTTGTGGCTTTTGCGACCGATTGGCTCGGAGTCACGCAAAAGGCCACCGTTTTTTTGTAGCTGCCTTTTCTTGCTAAGTTAAATATTTAATGAATTGTGATATTAACTAATATACTTATTTAGAATTAATTTTATGATATTAATTCCGTCCAATTCTTAGAGTTACTTGGCGAATAAAATAGGAACAATAATCGAGGGTGTTGATGTATTAGCTATAGCTTAATGGGTGTGAAAGTTCAACTTAAAATCCTGTAATTAACGCAAATCTAACTGTATAATATTTTAATTTACATTAATTATATTTATTATATTATTATTATGATTTAAAACTTAATTTCTTGAAATTCTTAATATTTAAATTACATTAAGAAATTTATAAACAAAATTTAATAAAAATTATATATAAAAAATAAAAATTATTCAAGGAGTGCTCATATAGTTTCTTAAAATTCCAGCCTCCCTAGTTTTAAAGGTAAATATATTAGATTTCAGAAAAAATAAATCAATTAATTTTGTATAACATAAGAAATTTTTCAATCTGGAAAAGAAATATTAATTAAAGTCTTAACTTTCTTATAAGCTAAGCCACCACTATGTTCTTCGCCGAGCGGATTATATATGAACAGGACTGACTGCAGTGCATACCGCAATTATTTCTCTTACCGTTCAAGCCAATAGCCATCAAAACTTCCACTGTATACTGCATGATTCAGCCCGCAACTGGCCTGGTAAATTAACCATCACTACTATTAACATGGACTTGGCATTTATGTTAACTAATCCTGAATATCGATTCTCATATTCTTATTTTAATTTTTCTTTTTGAATATATAGAAAGTCCTGATGAATCGGATGAGTTTTGCTAGACTGATTGTGTAGCAACGAGGGCATTTAACTTTTATGTGGCCTAGAGATTGATTCGATTTTACTTACCATTTATTATGTTTTTACAAGATGTCGAAGAAAAAACTAATTAAAACTATGTCCTAGTTGGTTTTTTACTTTTTATTTTTATGATAGACAAAATAAAATTGCGATGAAAAACAATATAACAAATCATTTTTTTATGTTATTTTTAACATTGTTATGCCAATTCATTTTCTAATTCAATAAAACCTATTGTTTTTTTTAAACACTTTATATAAAAAAAAAAACATACACAACTTATGTATTCAAAACAAGATGGCTTAGAGCACAGGCAAGGAAGTCACCAATTCTAGAGCTATATAGCTTTGCCTTTTTGGTTTTTTAATTAATTAATTATTAATACCACCTTGTTAATTTTTCCTTTACATCATTTTTTTCGGAAAAAGATGGCATGTTTTTTCAACCAAGTGCGCTTCCATCTTCAAATTCCCTACTATATGGCCATCTCTTCTTTATTATTATTTATTATGAGTGCATCTTAGATTTATAGCCATAGAATTTAAAAATTAAAATTTTTAACGTTCAACTTCTACAATTTCATTTTCTGTTATTTAAGTCTAACCACCTAATTCAAACACTTTATCTGTTTTATTCAAATAATTTTACTTTCAAATGCTTGCTAACATCTCTAACCAGTTTTGCCTTGTAAAAACAGCCTGATTAGCAACACCTAACGGCTACTTCATAACAATCAATATTTATTACAAACATTAATTATTAATTTTCTTTGTCTAAAAATTTTTAACTGATGATTGCTTTTTCTACTAATATTTTTTCTATGTTAACACTATGATAATCAGTTTTATCCAAAAATAATATATCATCTTGCTAGTCTAAGGGCATCTTCATACTCCATTAACCACGTTATTTTTATGTCTTACTAATGTAAGGTGAGGATTTACTTCAACAGGGTGTTTGCATTGCTTAAATAGTAGGACCAGATGCGTGTATGGTGATAAGTGGTTGAATATCTCTTCTTCTTTTAAATGAAAATTTGAAGATTTGATATAATAGATATAATTTTAAATACTGTGAGGAGTATTTTACTTTTCTAATATGAACCGATTCGATAAATTTGTTGAACAGAATTTTAATTTAACTCAGCGGAATCTGGAAATACCTCTAGTTAAACCAAAATAAAAAAAAAAAAAAAATATGAATAATATCACAAAAAAAAAAAAAAAAAAATGAATAATATCCAATGACACGCTGAGATACACCCTTTTCGTATTATATTATTATTATTACCGTGCGTCATTTTATTCCATTAAAATGCACCTTTTTCACAAACCTGGATTGTTATATTTTATGTCCGAGATAGGGAGAATTGGAATGGCATCAAGTTGGCGGATTCATCGGAGACAATGATCAAGAATAGAATTTTCAATTTTGAAGAATTTGATCCTTTTTTTCTTTTTTTGGAGAAAAAGAATTTGACCTAATTGGCTAGGCTTTGTTTTAAGGAGTCATGATGTTACACGGTTTTAATATACAATGAATACGTACCATGTAAAAAATTATTCATTAGAGAATATTTTGAAGACATTAGGAATAAGATTTCAATGACAAAAAGAAAGTCCTCGAAAATTCCTATAAATCTCTATTTGGGTGAGGTGTGACTTGCAAGAACTAAGAAGTATCAAAGTAACGCTGTGTTTTCTAGTGCGTTTTAAAATATAATTCATTTGAAAATTTAATTTGTTTATATTTCATTTAAAGTTTAAAATTTGGGTTCAAGCTTACTTATAGGAAAATTACAGTACAATTCTTGTGATTTGTGAAATGCAATTAGTTCGTCTCTGTCTTTTAAAAAATAAATTAAAATGTCATTATATTTTACTTCTATCAACTATAAGGTCATTTCATTCAATTTTTGCATATTTTTTTTGTTAAATACCTTATGAAATGATGAAAATATCATTGTTTTAAAAAACACGGGACGAATTAATTGTATTTTTCAAACTCTAGAAATTGCACTGTAATTTTTCTGATATAATATTTTAATATCTCTTCTTTAACCTCTGTGTTTTTTTGTTTACTTAACGAAAAATATATAAAAGTTAGACAAAAGAATCTAATAGTGCGACGGAAGTAAATATAAAGAAAAATTAATGTATTTTAAAAAAATAAAAATAAACTAATTGTATATCGCAAATCATTTTCCCTTCTTCCTCGTGTAAATCATAAACTCTGTTTGTATTTGACTCCATCTTCCCGCTTCCCTTCCCCTGGTCCCATGCATTGATATATCTATGGGAAAAAAAAAAATCAAAGTTTATAATTTTGAATATAAAAAATATTTATTTATAAATTAGAGGCGAATTTGTAAAAAATTGTTTTTTGTTTTGTTTTCCATTAGCGAAAGAATGCTGTGTTAATAATTTAAATTAGAAAAATAGGTTATGGCAATACACAAGGTCCATAAAATGGTGATCTTTTACTTATTTTGTCAGTCTGTGTTTTCTAAATGTAACTTTTTAGTATGTAAATAAAATGATATCAAACAAATTCTTAGAAAGCCATCGGCTTGGGACAACTACACCTCTAAATCTAACCATTATGGTTAAATAGTTCAATCTCATGTTAAGCCTTATATATTTATATTGATAGATAAATTAAGTGAATACTATGTAATTTTGTAAATTATTATCCAAGAATTTTCATATTTAAAAAATACATGAAATAATTTTATTTTAGTTTGGTTCAACCAATATTGAAATTTTATTAAAAAATTATTCATCAATATCTAGCTAATTAAATAGATTGAAGTTGTTCCTGGATAAATTGTTTTTAAATACGAAAAATATATAATATTAATATTTTTTAAATATATTCATCATTACCAGTTAAAGTAAAAACGGGGGATTTTCTAACCGGGAAGATCCTCACTGGACCGGGATTTAAATCGGATAGGATTAGGACCACGGAGTTCCGTTCTGCTTTCTGATTCCTTCGCTCAATTCCCGTCAAACACCCCCAACACACGTTCACATACTGTAATCACGCCACGTGTTAACATCTTGAACCTCTATGTCACTATCTAAACACGCCGGCGGCGAATCCCTAACTTTGTACCTGTATCTGCCCACATACAAACAAAACTCCTCCTAAAAAGGAGACGGGGAAGGAGTGCCAGGAAGACAGAGTCATTAAGTCATAGTAACACAACCAACCGCTTCGCATTTTAAACTGCCTCCCGTGTCCCGCATTACTTATATACATACATACATCTGATTTTTTTTTTTTTTATCAAAAATTTCAATTCTCAAAACAACAAAACAATTCAATTGACTTCAATTGTTTGTTACCCGGGTTTTGGAATTTGGATTCCTTCTCTCTTTCCCTTCCATTCTTTCTCCACCGAACTTATCGCTATTTATTTCACTTTCTCTCTCTACATTCTCGCCCTTTGAAGCCATAAATCGTTTTAACAGAATCAATCTTCCCTTCTACTTCACGCCATTTCTCTCTAACCGTTTTCTTTTGGTTTTTCTTAGGCTCCCGTTTCTCCCTCAAAAGCCAAAAGAGAAGAAAAGAAAACAAAAAATATGAAAAAGGTTTTCAATATGGTCTTCCATGATCTGTTTATTCTCCGTGTAGTCTGAATTTTCCTTTCCTATGCATCATTTTTGCTGTATATCCACCGTCTCCGATCATTCCTCCGCCAAGACGTTACCGGACCTTCCTATGGCAATCACTTCTAGATCCGACCCGAATACCCGATCTCTCACATCCAACCATAACCAACAGAATCTTCTTTTAAATCACAATAACAACGGCACCGATTGTATTAACGGCAATCTCATAAGCATCAACAGCGCCAGCCGGCCGAGCCAGCGATTGGCGGCCGCCGTGGCAGCAGTGACGGCGAATTCGCTGTCGTTGCCGCGAGAGCAGCAGGTGGATGTGAGGATAAATGACATAGTAGGGAACGGAATATCGGGCATTCTGTATAAGTGGGTGAATTACGGGAAAGGCTGGAGGCCTAGGTGGTTCGTTTTACAAGACGGCGTGTTGTCATATTATAAGATTCATGGACCTGATAAGATCGTTGTTAATCGAGAGACAGAGAAAGGATCCAAAGTCATCGGTGACGAATCTATGAGAATGATCTCGAGGCCTAGGAATGGTTACTCTCAGCCTCAGCCTAAGCGCAATCCGGTCGGCGAAATCCATCTCAAGGTCCTTGTCTATCAATCCATAAATTGATTGTCATTTTTTTTTTCTATTGAATTTCAATTTACTTGCGTTATTTATATAGTTAAACTTCGATCTATTTTTATAGGTATCGTCGATCCGCGAAAGCAGATCAGATGATAAGAGATTCTCGATTTTCACCGGAACGAAGAGGCTCCATTTGAGAGCGGAGTCGCGGGATGATCGTTTAGCGTGGATGGAAGCATTGCAGGCAGTGAAGGACATGTTCCCTCGCATGTCCAATAGCGAGCTAATGGCGCCTATAGAAAAAGTTACCATTTCCACCGAGAAGCTGAGGCAGCGGCTTGAGGAAGAGGGAGTGAGAGAGGAGGCGATCCTGGATAGCGAGCAGATCATGAGGAATGAGTTTGCGTCGCTTCAGAGCCAGATTGTGCTACTTAAGCAGAAGCAGTGGCTCCTCATCGACACCCTGCGCCAGTTAGAGGTACATGTAATGAAAAGTAGAAAAGAACATGCCATTCTGAATTCGGAATTCTTCTACTACTAATTCTCCTACTTATTCTTCTACATTTTTTCTTCCTACTATGGAGAATATTGCAAATTCCATATGAATTTTTTAGACCATTTAAGTAAATATAAGTTTGGAAGGCACAGTTGTTCTTTGATTGGTTTACATTTTTGCCAGTGTGCAGAGTTGTAAACATTTTATTCCATTTAGGATTACTTCGTATCCATAATTTATTTGAAGGTTGCGAGTTGGATATCCGTGTATCTTTTTGAAAGTAATAATCAGTAATTGATATATGTTTGATTTGCGTGGTCACATGATTAGTCTTAAATCTATAATTCTGGTTTCTCTATCTTAGTGCTGTTTGTAGGTTTAGAAGAGAAATTTATTTTATTTACTATTTAGCCTGAGAAAATGCAAGTGGTAGCTTTTACTGTAGAACATCAGGGTGACAAGTATATGTAGGTTGAACATAGGCCTTTTTTTATGTATCTACTTGTAATGTCTCCTCTAATACGCATGCTGTTGGTGCCTGCACAAACTTTTGTAGTGTTTACATGTATATCAGCTCCTCTAACAGTTGTTACGAGTATCATTTTTTGACTGAAATCAAAATTTGAAATTATTTATTGTTTTTTCTCAATTTGCGATAAGTTGGCTATCTATATAAAACAAATTTGCAAACTCTTGCATTATGTGCTTTGCCAATAACTACTGACATGGTAGTATATAGAAATTGATGATAATTTGGTTGATAAGGCGGTGAAGGATGTGAAAAAAGTGACAGTGATCGTATTTGGGTGGGAGATGTGAGGTGGTTGAGTTCCATTGTCAATAGTAGTTATGCCGGGAATATATTTGGAGAGATTGTTTGAAGCAGCAAATATAGTCCTGGTAGTCCACGTGACTTTACTGAGAGTTGCAGTCACTTGATGAGCTATGTTATGGAGATTTTTTTTTTTTTTTAAACAAGGAATGAGCTTCAGTAACAATCTTGTAATCATGTGTTCTGAATTAAGCTAGTTTCATAGCTTTGTGTGCGTTTTAAGATGATATAGAAGGGACATTGGATTTGAATGTATTTTTCATGTACAATGTGCATTTTTATCAGGAATAAAACAAGGTTTGATAAAAACTCGTGTACTTGTGAATTTCAGTAGATTGTTGAGACTTATTATTATTGTCATTATTAATTTAGGATCACCCACCATTTTTGGAGGTTGGCTTATTGTTCCTGTTATATTGTTTATGAAATACCTTATAATTTTTTTTAGCTGCCATCCAGCTAAAAGTGTTTCTTCTGTTTTGGAAGTATGTTTAACCTGTTTATGGCATTTTGAGTGACCTTTTCTAATTGGTTCTTTTGGATGTTGCCTGATCCATCTCAAAAAAATGTGAAAAAAGGATCATCAGCTTAGCTTGTTATGAGGCATTTTGATCAATCTATAGATTTGGTATGAATCTCTCATTTGATGCAACAAAAACATGGTAAAATCTTTTTGATTGTTCAAAAGCCCTCATATGGGAGCTAGGTTTCTGCTGAATCTCTAACTTTAATTTTAATTTTTTCGCAAGAAATATTATAGAAATCCATGTAAGTAAAAAACCATGTTTTTAATTCCATGAAATTTTGACAAATTACATGGATTTCAAAGTCTTCAATCCAAACATAAATCCCCCAAGTGGGATTTTCTGTGTGCTCCCTTCAATCTTGTGTTTATTTTCAATAGATATAATAAATACGTATTTAGAAGGCTTGATTTATTGCAATTAAAATGTCCACCATTGTGACTTCTGCTGTTTTGCTGGGATATTAGGCAGAAAACATTTGAAAACTTGATGCCATGGTGCTTCTAGGATGGTATAGTGGCAATCTTCTTTCTTTCCACCCTTTTATTGTTTTAGACAATATATGTTAAAACAGTAAATGAGGCTCTTAGCACTTAGTTTTGTGTATAGGCACCACTTATGTTTCATAGATGTTCATATGGTACTTACTGGCACACGTATCATAGGTTTACTTTATAATCAGCGTCCTTTATTTATGATGTAGCAAATCAAAGTCTTGGTCTTAACATTGTAAAAAATTTTACTGGAGTTTATCCTCTCACATGGGAGTGTAATTGAGTGCCTCAAATTGCATGAAACATTTTATTCTTCTCCAACCTTTTAATTCAAATGGAAGGTTAATATGTTTCATAGATGTTCATAAGGTACTTAACAGCACATGTATCATAGGTGCACTAGATAATCAGCCTCCTTTATTTATGATGTGGCATATCAAAGTCTTGAACTTATCTTTGTAGAAAATTTTATTGGAGTTTATCCTCTCACATGGGAGTGTAATTGAGTGCCTCAAATTGCATGAAACATTTTATTCTTCTCCAACCTTTTAATTCAAATGGAAGGTTAATATGTTTCATAGATGTTCATAAGGTACTTAACAGCACATGTATCATAGGTGCACTAGATAATCAGCCTCCTTTATTTATGATGTGGCATATCAAAGTCTTGAACTTATCTTTGTAGAAAATTTTATTGGAGTTTATCCTCTCACATGGGAGTGTAATTGAGTGCCTCAAATTGCATGAAACATTTTATTCTTCTCTACTGCAACTGAGTCGGGCATATGTTCTTTATCCCTCATTGTTTCCCTCAAATTGCATGAAACATTTTATTCTTCTCAACCTTTTAATTCAAATGAAGGTTAATTTTTTACTGCAACTGAGTCGGCATATTTCTTTATCCTCATTGTTTCCCTTTGCTATTTTATCAATCTGTACCCTTTTCCATCGTATCTTTTTGATGCGTTATATTCTCTAGTTCCTTCAACTTATGAACAATCTAATTTAGAAATTCAATTTTATTTACATATGAATGCCTCAATTAAATGTCTACATCTGTTTCTGGTTCAAGTTCTCCATCTCTTTTTATCAAGTTCTGCTGAGGAACTGCTTTTACTTATTGTATTTTGTAGACAGAAAAGGTTGACCTGGAAAATACAGTAGTTGATGAGAGTCAAAGACAGTTCTATGATCAAGGGGCTTCTTCTCTCTCAAGACAAGACAAGTCCAGTGGTAAGTGGTTATGCAATGAAATTTTATTATGAAGTATTAATTTTACAAGTTAATGCCTATGATTTGGATGTTTCATTAACATCAGCTATGATTTGGATGTTTCATTAACATCAGCGAGTGTACCATGGTACATCTGATTGATGTTTAAACCATCCTTCTTATTTGGGTTATCACTACTTGGTATTTCTAGTTGACTAAGTTAGTCTCCTGAATTTATTAGTGGCGAAGACAACTTGGCTATCTCTTACTATGCTTGTTGTTTTCACCTAGCTACCTATGTAAAATTAATATAGAACTAATATTTGCTACGCAATTGGTAAATGCAATTTCTTTTGTTAGAAGTGTCAATGTTTACTTGGAATCTGAAGAGTATTCTAAGCTGATAGGCTGAACAACACAGGGCACTTTTTCTCTAATAATCTTGGATGCATTATTTTAATAGTAAAATAATGTGTGATAGTTGAATTATTTTAATTTTTCTTGGTTTTCACTCCAGAAGCTAGTGCAAGTGAAACTGATGATGAAAATGAAAGAGCTGATGCTGCAGAGGAAGAAACCGATGACGATGAGAACACTTTCTTTGATACTCGTGATTTTCTATCATCAGGTTCCTTCAAAAGCAGTGGGTCTGATTTTCGGACATCATCTTTCTCTTCTGACGATGAAGGTCTTTATGCACTTGAATCAGAAGATGAAATTGATCCTTCCATCAGAACTGTTGGGAAAAATTATCCTTATGTTAAGCGGCGTAAGAAGTTACCTGACCCAGTTGAGAAAGAGAAAGGAATCAGCCTTTGGTCAATGATTAAGGATAATATTGGGAAGGATCTAACTAAAGTTTGTCTCCCTGTCTACTTTAATGAACCTCTCTCTTCTCTGCAAAAATGTTTTGAGGATTTGGAATATTCATACCTCCTTGACCGAGCATATGAATGGGGAAGGAGGGTAAGTTTTCCTTGATAGTAGAATTATTTTACATCTTTGCTTCCTCCAATTCTTTAGGACCTCCCTACTTTTTATTTTGTTATACTAACTTCTCTGATTCTATTTTTCTTTATTGCTTTCATTTGTACAAAGTCCTTTTTTCTTTTATGGACTGTGTATATTTTAAATGATTATTACTTCTCCAGTAATTTTTTTTTTTTCATTACCCATTGAATGAGAGTCAGGGAAATATAGTAATTTTTAAAAAATTAATGGAGCAGTTTTGGCCCATGGGAGAATTGACGGTAGTTGAGATCATCCCCTTATTGCATGGCATCTTATTATTATGTAGCCAATGAGGCTGTCAATAGAATGTACAACTTTTTGGCTTATGCATTTGCATTTTTTCAACTGCTGTAGGGTAATAGTCTTATGAGGATTCTTAATGTGGCCGCTTTTGCTGTATCTGGTTATGCTTCGACTGAGGGACGAATTTGCAAGCCATTCAATCCATTATTAGGGGAAACATATGAGGCTGACTATCCAGATAAAGGCATACGTTTTTTCTCTGAGAAGGTTAGCATCGGCTCTATGATCTATTCTTTAGTGATCTTTGTGCTTATCTGAATCAATTATACGATATTGAGCCTGAGCAAAGCCCATCCTAAACTTAAGAACAAAGTTCAGTTAACTGCTATTTGATTGTGGGCTGAACTCATTCTTAGTGCATTGTATCTTTTCGTTGCAGTATCAGTACATGACCATGGTTTTTCACCAAAGGGTGAGGTAGGGCCAGTGTAGTTTTGGTACAAATCTGAAGAGGGACAATTTTTTTATGGTAATGTTATTGTTTTGGGTTGTTCACGATCTCAGGAAAAAACATAGAATGATATTAATTTCAATCTTTGTGACAATCTGATGGAAAAAAGACAGTAAAGAAAATAGATCATTCAGAGGGGAAAAATGATAATATTAAGAATAAAAATTATAGTTGTTTATTAGACTAGAACAAATATCTTTTGCTGGCGGAGTACCAAAGGGATGAGTCTCCTGTTTGGGTGGAGAAATTTGGCTTGATGCTTTTACATTTCAAGGTACATGAAGAACAACTGCTAGTGTGTTCTGCAATATAGAAAATTATTGTCAATTATAACTTTGGCACCTTTTTTGTTTTGGCTTAGTTTTTCCTTTTCTTTTTCCCCATTTAAATCAATGTATCAAGAAGCTTACTACTGTTGTCAGGTCAGTCATCACCCTATGGTTGTTGCATGCCATTGTGAGGGTATAGGATGGAAATTCTGGGGAGATAGCAATTTAAAAAGCAAATTTTGGGGTCGCTCAATTCAGCTAGATCCTGTTGGCGTTTTGACTTTAGAATTTGATGATGGAGAAGTTTTTCAATGGAGTAAGGTATGATTACTCGGATCATATTGTTTTTTTTGTCAGGTTCCAGTTTGAAATTGGTTGTTTTAAAATGTTAGGTTACAACATCAATATACAATCTCATATTGGGAAAGCTGTACTGTGATCACTATGGTACCATGAGAATTGATGGAAATCGTGATTATTCATGCAAACTGAAATTTAAGGAGCAGTCCATCATAGACCGAAATCCTCACCAGGTGTGCTTTCTTTCCCTAGTAATTGTTCTGTCCTAGGACAACCTTTTTTCATGCATCTACTCTTAGACTTTGCTTATAGTATTGCCTGCTTTTAAATCAATTTGGTGTATAAGACTGATGTTTTTTGTCTTAATTTAGCTGTGATGTTCATGGATTAAATTTTGCTCAGTGTCGTATTACTGTATTTGGATGTATGTTTACTATGCCTCAACCTGCCAATATTTATCATTGTCATGCAGAAGCAGAATATTCAGAATATTGGTAGAATTTACTTTTTATGGTGTGGGATACTTGATTGGAAATGATAACTTTGTTGCTATATTACTTGAAAATGAAAAGGTATTTTGTGTGAACTGTGTTGTTTTTGTAGGTGCAAGGAATAGTTCAAGACAGGAGTGGTAAAAGAGTGGCATCTCTTTTTGGAAAGTGGGATGAGAGCATGCATTATGTGAATGGTGATTGTCCTACGAAGGGAAAAGGATACGAATCTTTAAAAGATGCTCATCTGCTATGGAAGAGAAGCAAGCCTCCTCAATTTCCCACTAGATATAACTTGACTCGCTTCGCCATAACATTGAATGAGCTCACCCCTGGGCTTAAGGTGATAGTTCCTGCTTGTCTAACCAAGTATCCCAGCACATTATACTGGAGTGAAAAACTGGATAGATGTTGCATTAGTACTGTTCCATTTTGCAATTGCAGTTTTTCTTGACATTTGCATGCTGAGAGTCAACTGTCAGATGGTCCCTAACTTTTGAAAGAACATGAAACACTAGTCTTGAAACACAAATTGAACAGTTTTTTACTTTGTTGGTGGCTTGTGTAGTTCATTGCAACATTGAATTTTTCTCATTCTCGTGCAGGAAAAATTGCCGCCTACGGATTCAAGGCTTAGACCAGATCAAAGGTATTTGGAAAATGGTGAATATGAAATGGCAAATGCAGAGAAATTGCGGCTTGAGCAACGGCAACGCCAGGTAGCCTATCTCTCTCTCTATATTAATTCCATGACTGAGCACACATGTAACTTAAACGTTGGACTTGGAGAAGAAAGATGTATAACAAATTTAGGTTTCATGAGGTCTGGGAATCGGAACTTACAATTCACGAGAATGCTATAACACTTGCTCTTGCTCCAATAGGTGTTGTTAATGTTTCAAACCCAAACAAGTTGACCATGGCTATTATTTTATCATTTCACTTAAGATGTAGGTGAATAAACGCATTGTTATTTTTTATAAAATGACAAACCATTTCTTATTATGATGGAAATTGATGATTTATATTGGTTGAAAATTTCAATTAGGCTCGGAAGATGCAAGAAAGAGGTTGGAAGCCACGTTGGTTTGCAAAGGATAAAGGAAGTGATGGATATCGATATACTGGTGGATATTGGGAGGCAAGAGAAGAGGGCAATTGGGATTTATGTCCTGATATATTTGGCCAAGTCCCTGCTGATCAGCTTGATTAAAAGTTCAAACTTATCATCAATTCTTTTCCAATTTTTTGGGGGATTTATATCCCCAACTGCAGGTGTGCGCAGTATGGGTATCTCGTGAAATCCCTGTAAGTAAATTAAGATGCAGTAATAAAATTTTTTTTTTTTCTTCTCTCGACGTCCTGCGATGGCCCTTGGTGATATTGGTATTATTTCCTAATTATTGTCTTGAATTGCAATGCAAATTGCTGAAATGGTTTGGCGCAATATATAAAATATGTTATAGGCAATTTGGGAGACAATGTGTAGTGGCCGCAGCATCGTCCTTCACCAATTTACTATAATACCGATGATGGTGGAGCAATACATATTACGGAATTTGTGTGTTGTTCTCCATGTTAACCTGCTTTCCTATTTTTTCCAAGGCCTTTTTTTTTTCTCTTTTTCTCCTTAATTTTTTGACCATTGAACATTTATACTATGTACAATATATTTGTTCTGATGGTATCCAAATAGCATGAGAAATGTTTCACTTTTTTCTTTTCTGGTCTATTAGGTTATATTACAACTTTTTAGATCAAGACCTTATCAACAGTCCAAAAGCTCCATATTTTGAGTATGTATCACTTGGACCACCTGGCCTCCTCCATGTAACGATTGCTGCTACAATTTTGGTTAACGCAACTGTTTTGACATTATATGTCGAAATGTAAGAAACAAATGTAGAAAAGGAAAAGGACTAACAAAATTAAATTAATCAGTATAAGTCAGGTTGACGCATGGAACGTGTTGGGAGGTTGAGTAGTCCGATCATGGAATCAAAACTAAATCTAATTATTATAATCAATAAACAAAAGCAGTAAAACAGAAGCGTTATTTGAGACCATCCCAATATCCAGTGATTAATAAGGTGAAACATGGAAGTGGTACACATAAAATCTGTTACTACTGGTGCTACGATCCTCCGGAATCCATGCACACTACACGATTCTACTCGTAATATTCCACAGGATAATGCATAGGCCTTTTGACCTAAGCATACTGATTGTATTTTCTGACATTTTGTATCTAAAAAATATAGCCTTAACACCTAACTTGAGCCTACCACCATCACCCATATTTCTCTCTCTTTCTCACTCTTTCCTAAGAACATGGTTTCAGAGATGACGTAATAAGGGATTTTTGTATTCTGATGACAAATGACAATAGGAGATGAGATGATATTAACCAAAAGTTTCGTTGTTGCTTCAACTGTTACTCCTTGCCTTTTCTTCTTTCTCTGCATGCTTGCAAGATTAGATAGATAGGTGACCCAACAATGTCATTATATGATTATATTTGATCTATCCGTCCAATCAATCTTCACCGTTCAATCATTCCTTCTTCCTTGAAATGGCCCATTATCTCAAGTCTCGCCCAAGTAGAGTTAAGTCATATCGACTCATTATTAAATATACTAAATTGTCAATTTAAACTCAATATCTAAGTTTGAGGTTATAAAAATTAAATAAGTTAAAGAATGCTTAGAAAAATGATGTTATTAAATACCAATATTATCAAATAATCCATCAAGGGAAACCCTTTGTTTGAGTTGTAATGGAGCCCACCAACACCTCAACAAAAACAAAAAGATGATTATCAGTGTTGTTGCTGTTATTCTGCCAGAAAAGAGTGTCTCACGTCAGAATTTTCAGATTCTTATTGATATTTTCTTTTTAATTTCTGAGATTGAACGATTGATTGATGATAGTTAAAAAGACAAAAATTTTCTAAAGAAACAAGCACACTTGCTTCTCATCTCCAAATTATGTATAACGAGTCAGTTTCTTCTTTTCTTTCTTTTTTTTCCCCCCCTTTTCTCTTCACTTTTGTAATGTCATCTCATGCTTGTCTGAGGCCTAGTTTCTTGCAAAGACACTCACCACTAACCTACATTACTAGCTAGCTTGCAGAGAGCTTAGGGCGGCTCTATATTTGACTCGCTATTTGATCATTTGCCTTTTGGCTCTTGAAATTGAAATTACCCTTTGGTTAATAACACTAAATTTTTATTAAAGAATTATAATCTGTTCTATTATATTTTTATTTGGTTAAAAATTACATAAATTTGAGTTATCCTTGGTTAATTAACTTCTTTTAGTTTTTAAATTTTAATCGAAATTATTATCATATTTCTAATGTTCAATAAAATTACTGATTCATCACTAAAATTTAATTTATGGGTTCAAAAATTGACATTATTATTATTATTATTATTATTAGTATAGTTCAAAAGGTTAATCAAAATTATTAGCCGTCAAAAACTAATTAGAAAATACTACACTTTTCTTGCCGGTTGACATATAAAATTTAGACATATTGAAGTTTTCAAGATGGGTGCCACATGGGTTACTAACCCTAACTAAAGCTCTTCCAAGAACACATCTTTTGATTAGTTAAGATGAAAGATTCACAATAAGCAAATCAAAAAGAAAAAAAAAAAAAAAAAGTTACTCTTCCTCTTAACATAATATTCAAAATAAAAAATGAAAAGTGTACAAAGCCAAATCTTTGTCATCAATAACACCAGAGAAATTAAACTGCCAGAGAATATTCACCACTCTGCAACTAAATATTAAAAGAAAAACAAAAAGAGAGAGAGTGGGTTGTGTCCGTCTGATCTGAGTATATTTTCAGTTGCATAGTACTTGTATTTCATTTTATTACAAGACAAAATGTTCCAATTGAAGCTGGTGATTATATGCTTCAAGTTATTTTTGGGACCATATATATATATATATATATTATTGACAAGTAATAACACCTGAGCTTCTGATGCTGCCTCCAGAAAATACAGTTTTAGCAGGGAGAAAAGATGAGAAGCCTTCACCTTCTTATTCCGGAGACATGTTAGGCCCAAATCTAATATCAAATTGCACATTATCATTCAATTAGGTTTTGTTTATTTCCAACTCCCAGTCTAAAAAACAGTGTTAAGCCCATTTGGGAACATGCACAATTATAAACAAGGAATTTACAAACTAAATATTTGCGTAATTATAAATAAATGCATATTAATTCTATCTATCAAACTTAATAAATAAATGTAATTAATAAGATATTATCAGAAACAGTAATTTTGGTTTCATGGATTTGCCAGATTATTTTATTTGATTAAAAAAAAAGAAAATAATCCATGAATTTAATAAATTTCATCCGGTTCTTAATTCCATAGTTTTAAAATAAATAAATAAATATATAATTAATTGCTTAGATTTAGAAATTCCTTCGTAAAACACAGTTTATTTATTCAACTCGTAAAAAATAATGTTATGTTTTGACTTATATTATTATATTATGTATAGCAGCGTTGTATAAATGATATTCTCAAAAATAATTGAAATTTCTATTACCAAAAAAAAAAAAAAAAATTGAAGTTGTATTAAATGATATTCTCAAAAATATATTGAAATTTATCTATTACCAAAAAAAAAACAAAAAAATTGAAATTTTATATGATATTAGCACTGATGTAACGTAAGTGCCAACGGCATGTTCTCTGTTCTTTACAAAAATAAAAAAAAAAAAAAAAATTGAAATTTTATATGATTATTAGATGGTGTAATGTAAGTGCCACGCATGTTCTGTGCTTACAAAATCACACGTCGTGTGTTTGTTGGGCCCAATCCAAATTGGACTCCTCTCATCAAATCACAATTATAAGCACTGTATTTTTCTTATTACATATAAAAAGTTCACTTATTCACCTTTAAATGCATTCAATAAATGACTTCACATTATGTATATTATATGCAAATATGATTTATAGTATCACTGACATCAAATTATGTAGTTTAAAAAAATAAATTTTTCTTTTTTTTTTCATTGTATGTATAAATTATTTCTATATTTTTTTTAAATAAATTTTTAAATTTCTATTTTACATCACTTTTTTGTATATCATTGGTTAGATACATTTTAATAAATTGTAATGTAATTTTTTAATTTTTTATTCATATTAAAACTTTAAAAAAAAGTTCTTTTTCTTTTTTTTTCTTCCTTTTTTTTTTTTTTTTTTTTTTTTTTTTCTCAAAAGAATTGCCCATGAAGAGAGGACAAATCGTTGGATGTATAGATTCACATTTGCGTTGGTGGTCTGATTTGGACCTATCTAGAGCGGTGTAAAAACGGGTCCACCGCCCACAGCTAATCTGATAGCTCATCGCTCAGACGCTAAATTCCGTATCCTTTTTCTCCTCTTTTTTTTTTTTTTTTTTTTTTGTCTCAAAAGAATTGCATGAAGAGAGGAAAATCGTTGGATGTATAGATCACATGGTTGGTGTCTGATTGGACCTATTAGAGCGTGTAAAAACGGGTCACCGCCCACCAGCTAATCTGATAGCTTCATCGCTCAGACGCTAAATTCCGTATCCTTTTTCTCCTCTTCTGTACATGCATGTACTAATTTTTTTTCTTTTTTTTTTTTATATAAACTTATCTTTATTTAATAAAATATAATAAATATAACTAATTATATTTTAATATAAATATTGAATATTATGCTAAAATACGTTTAATTGTATTACATTATGTTTAAGTCCTGTTACAATTAGTTAAACAATGCTTGAAATATCTAAATCGTTAGTTACTTGTCAAATGAAGAACCTGTGTGTCTTTTGGCTCCCACATAAAAAATCTTTCCTATTTGTTTTGACCTGTTTTTTTCTGTTTTCCTACTTTATTAGACGGTCCATTTTGAAATCAATCCAATTGTGAAAATTTGTGTAAATGTAATTGGCCTAAGATGGTGACCTAATAATGGAAATGTGAATGTGGTATATCTTGCTTTACCATTAATTTGACATTTTGACACAGACATTTAATCTTTTCCATTTTGTTTCACTGGATGAGTCAATTTTCAGGACAAAACAATATCCTAATTTATTTTAACTAGTTCAATGTTGTCTCCTATGTCTATTCTCATCTCACCAGCTAATAATTTATTTTTAATTTATTATATATCAACTATACCATAGGTGTTAAGTGCATTTGTAAATTTTCTCTTTTTATGATTTAATTAAATTTTTATCATAACATTTTTTTTTTGTAATATATTATATATTAACTCTTAAGAATTAGTTTAACTAGTGAAATTTACTTTTCCATCTTAATGATCAAAGTTTAGTTCATGAGATTACATTATAAATAAAAGAGTTCATTTATGAATTATTAGTCTCACTTGTTTTGCCTTTAACATGATCGAGCGTCGATTTAGTATGACTCGAGAAAAATGAATTGTGATATTAACTTGGTGTCAAATAAAAAAATATAAATCATATATATTATTTTGTAATTCAGACTTTTATAAAATGAAATAACATTGCGGGCTACAAATCAATGATAGCTCTTCCCTTAACTTATTAAATTGGTGAAAACAATTATGACCACTGTGATCGAAATGACTCAAACTTGAGACTTCTCACTCTTTACATAAGTGAGAAGACTAATCAGACCACCACTTGATTGTCATATATTATATATATTATTACCAACTAAATAGTTTAGACAATTAAATAGATTTAGGTGGCTCGTTATAATTGCAACAAATAATTGAAGAATGAAAGCAATAATTGACTGCATTAAAAAATATATAAACAAAATTTCACTTTGTATTCCTAAAAATATATATCTATTTTTTCTTTCATCTTACTCAGCAATAAATTTCAATAAACTTATTAAAATACTATGGACATTTTTTTCCCAAAATCATCAAAATCTCCATTCTATTATTATTATTATTATTATTATTAACTTGATTCAAAAAAAAAAAAAAGAAAAAAGAAAAACCAATGTTCTAACATAATGCCCCGTAGTTTGGCAAATTAAGAGAGGAAGCACGTGGATAGCTCTAATTGGTGTCGATATGCCGCGTGGCAAAGAAACGCGTACAGTGGCAGATTTAATATAGAAACAAAAGCACAAAAAACTCTGGAAATTACACTTCTGATCCAACTTCGGAGGAAGACGTGGCCTGTTCAGAAATATCCTACGTGGAGAAGCGTGGGCGACGATGATGTCTAACTGTTGAGTTGGCAGACAGCGTCGCACGTCTGACTGTTAAGAAAGCGACGTCGTAGCGAGGCCCCACCAACAGACAGCTTAGTAAAAAAAATAAAAATAAAAACAGAAACACAATATGGGTCCCATGATTCTGCCAGCTCAGGCCGTCCCGTTCCAACTGTAAAAGCGACTCTTTGGCTCCGCCCATTTTATTATTCCTATTTTTGTTATCTTAATTAATTGTTTGGATATAATCTAAATGAGAACTGAATTAATTATAAGATCAAAACAAAAAATTCAAACAAAATGCAAATATTAAAAAAATAAATATCATTTTCTTATTAAATAAAATAAAATAATAATAATAATAATAATAACAAGGTAGACATTGAATTAGTAATGGAAGATGCATGGCTAAAAATGATTAGAGGATAATTATAATAGTATTATTTTGAATTGTTAACTAATTAAATAAATAATTGTTTAACTTTCAACAAGCAACAATCAAAGTTGCCATTTTCTTGTATAATTAGACTTATATTAGGGAGATTAAATCAAAGTCACCAACTAATAATTGTTTAATATTAGTAGTTAAAATCATATAATTGAAAGGGATATACAAGCCAATAGATTGTTAAATGCCATATTATAATTAACTCTAATTGTCAAAGGTTGCTTAATCACAAGATTTGCTGCTAATTTTAATATTAAGGGATGGGGAGTCAAAATGTCATTCTCATCTAGTATTTGTTTGGGCAAACAAATTATAATTAATGACAAGAAAATCCAAGAAGGGTCTTTTGGCTTTTGTGGTTTTGAGTTAAGGAGTTTGCTCATGTGTTTCTTGTTTGTCCAATGTTTTTTCGCTTCATACGTACATATTCGTTGTTTTTTGGTCGAGTTTTCCTAAGAAAAATAATTAAATACATATATTTTATTTGTCTCTTCATCTTCTATGTCTATCTTCAATTTAAAAAAATTAGAATAAATTTTTTGTCCAAGAGTATTATAAATTAATATTTTTTAATTAATTTGGTTCCAATAATCCTACCTAGCTAAAAGGGGAGAAATGGTCTCTTCATCAACTGATTTACTTGTGCATCGTGTATACTTGCCTCCAAGTACCCATTACTACTTGAGTGGCTATATTTTTCATACTACTTCGTGTCATTATTATATGTATCTCGCAAAACACAACCAACAACACCCAAAGCAGCTACAAGATAGAAAAATATATGTGATAAAATTGGTGAGTTTTTTTTCTTAATGTATGCTCCATATTATCATTATGTACCCAATCCCCCTCCTTTCTACATAAAGGATTATATTTTATATCATTACATTATCTCTATTTACACCATTCTCTCTACCGAGAAGGATGAAGATGCAATTTAATAAACCATGTTATAGGAAGGAAAATTATTAGTCATTAGGTAATGCATTCAAATTTTTTTTTTTTACGTAAATGAAAAATATAAATATTAAAAGATTGTTTGGTAAAACTAGTTGATTTGATAGTTTTTAGTTATTTGAGTAGCTTTTTTCATAAAATACTAAAAATTACAGGGTTTGATCTTTTATAAATCGCTACTTTAAACTAATTTAAACGTTATGTTATCGAATATTATAAAAAATGTGTTTAGATCAAAACGTTAAAAACTACTTAAAAAGTATAATTGCTAAATACAATATAAATCAACCATAAAAGAAGATGGTGCACATATAAAAAATATATATTTAAAAAAAAATGAATAAGAATGATAAATTACATGAGTCATAACTCGTGAGAAACAGTGAGGAAGGTATAAGTTGATTAATAGGTGGTTGAAAGCATACGTCTGAATTAATTCTACGGGCGGAATAAAGGGAAGCAAAAGGTTAATAAAGACGAAGAGAGCTTATTAATTAGGTGTGAGGGGTCATCACTCACCCTAGTTAAAAGGTGAATTTATTATTCCACATGCATTGTGAGACCTATTCCTGTACTACTGCTATACAAGATTATCTAAATATATATATTTTTTTTCATTTTTTTAAAATTAGATTATATCAAAAGCTTTAATCTAATCCTATTTGTGTGCCTTATTTGAGAAAATATCATATTTTACAATGATTAATTGTATTTGTGGTATCTAAAAATTTTTTTTTTTAATGAATCTAATAACTTCTGTATAAATAAGTGCATTAATTAGCTGGAGTTTCTCACTAATTTTTATTTACTTTTTTCATTACTATAATCTTTATATTTGATATGATTTATTAAGTAAAATAGTTCATTTTAATTTTTTAGATATAGCAAATGCTGAATATATATATATAAAGGAGGGTATTAGAGCCAAATAATCAGATTAGGCATGGCTGAATCACCCCAATCAAGTCAAAGGATCATCAAATAAAATATTGCACTAGTACATTGTTTAAGGATCTCATATTTGAGTGGTGTAAAATGTACCAGTACACTGTTTTATTAGGCTAAATGGACACGACAAATTGGCAGTGGACGAAAACGATTAATGGGTTGGAATTGGAAAGGTGAGATTTTGAAAATCCTCATTTTACACGTATTTATTTATTGGCACAATAATGATTTACTTTGTAAAATAAGAGAAAAAGAAAAACAAATCTGCACCATTTATTTCCTTTTTGTTGTTCCTTTTCCCTTTCAGATTTTTAGATTTTCACCATTCATTATACACACCTACTCTCAATTAGTATACGTTGGTCTAATTATATAAGTTTGAGGTTTTCAATTTGTTAAATAAAGTATTTATTAAGTCTAATTTTTTGAATTGAAGTTTTTTATGGATTAAAGTAAAAGTTGAGGATTATATATTTTTTCATAAAAAGAATAAGGGTAACTTATATATTGATAAGAAAAAGATTTAAATTGAGCAAGCCAAAGTCCGAACAGCGCAAAAGACTAGTCAAATCCAAACAGTATTTAATTTCATTTAAACAAGTGTAATCCTCAATGTAACATTCAGTTAAATAGAGTCATTAAAAGGTCGAAAGTCATTGAAAGGTCGAGATTCTTGTTCGGTATTTATGACTAAGATTTTTACCATAAAGGTTATTTAATCAGTTATAATTTAAATTGTATTATAAATAAGTGTACGAGAACATAGAAAAAATTATTTGATTTTCAGATTAATATTAACAAACACATCTCTTGAGCATTTTCTGAATTTACTCTCATCATTTATTACGTATATTTTTCTTTTTACAAATTTATATGAGTTCATTTAGACAATGATCAAGTGGAATCGTGAGTAGCACAACTACTAATTTCACAACTACAATTAATTTAGTTTTTTAGTTCAATGTTGCTCTCCACACTCTAAATTGTCTAGTGAAGATAAAGCAAGTTGAGCATTTTAGTCCAATCAAAAGCTATTTGTAGTCAATTTTTTACTTTCACCCATTTGGTTGAACACACAAGTTGAAGTAGGTAATATATTATCTACATGACTTTAGATTGAAGATTAACCAAATATATTCACATCTATTCTCATTATAACAATCTAAGTTAGGGTTGAAAATGATGTTTTATCACTTGTCTCTTCCTCTCAACTGTATAATTTGTAAATGATGTCTTAGTTAATCTTTTAATTTGTAATTTGTAATTTATGCCCTTTCACGTGGAAATGCAATGCTATACCGTCTACTGCAATATCTCTCTTTAAAAAAGTTATAGTTTTTTTTTTTTTTTTTTTTTTTTTTTGCAATGCTATAACCGTCTACTGCAATACTACTCTTTAGAAAAGTTATAGGTTTTTTTTTTTTTTTTGTTTTTTTTTTATTTTTTTTTTTTTTTTTTTTTTTTTTACAAATAGTACTTGGACTTTCCGCAATAATTTCATATGGGCTTCAAGGTGGGCCATAATAAAAGTGATTTAGGTCCATCCATTACGAATAATATTGATGTTGCACAGGCTTTTGAGCATTATCAAACCCAAAAACTTACAAACATTTTTTTATTTGTCAGGAAGCCTTAACAATCATAAATTTCTTTTAACTCAGTATATTTTATTTTTAATTTATTATTAGAATTTGATTTCTAGAGTTAGCACTCATATATATATTTTTTAAGTTTGCTTAAAGATTAAACTTAAATTTATATCTAAGTTTAAATTTGCTTGGAGAGAGACTTGATGTTAATGTATATAAATTAATCGAAAATATCCTAATTAATTAAATGAAAGTAATTAAAGGCTTGACTAGTGAGCTACTAATTTCCATGATAAAAAAAATTAGTTTATAATTTGGTGGGATTATTAGGAATTACTGGAATGATACTAATATTCCCTAGTTGACACTAATTGCAAAGAAAAGGCAATTTTTTTTTTTTGTTGATGTTGGAATTTGGTTTCTTTCATCATCAAATATTAGATTCGGTTGTAAATATTTAAAAGCTACCAAAACTCCAGTTGTAGAATATTATGGAATTAGATAAGCTACCAGAAAAATAATTTGGATTCCAAATTCCCATTACAAAAAAAAATATTAAGGATTCGTCAACCTTGTTTCCAAACATAACCTCTGAATTATGTCCTAAAACACGTAAGCTAATTCCGCCCATTATTTCGGATATTTATGCGCAAAAAATTAAAGTTACCGAAGGAGGAGAAAGAGAAAGAGAAAGAGAAAGAGAATCGTCAAACCAACCTTATAAAACTGGACCAGTGGACCAGCAAATAAAATAAAAATTCCATTTCCTCGAAAAAAGGAAAAATAAAAGGACAATTACTGTAATTAAACGGATATATAAAGGCAAATAAAACCAGGAAGAAATTACGTAACAATACATAATGACCTGAAGAAGTTCCTAGGCGATTCCGTCACGTCACGATGAAACCAAACCAACGGAGGAAATAGATACTGCAGTTAAGGGTTAGACGAGGAATTATAGACAAAACTAAAGGGCATATTCGTAATAGGATTAGTGCATTTACTCGCATAGTAACCAGCAACGTTCCCTAGGCAAAAGCCGGCTCATTACATTACAACACAACACATTTTCTTTCTTTCACTTTCTCTCTTGTTTGTAATTTTTCGCTTTTTAAAATTTTCCAGTTTCTATTGGTACTGATAATTATTTATTTATTTGTTTTTTCGATCCTCTTCTTTAATTTCTCTCTCTACACTGTCCTCCTTGTGTTGTAGGATTCCCACCTATTTCTCCAAACACAAAGCACTAAAGAGAGAAAGTGAAGTTTTAGAGAGAGAAAAACCTAAACACAAAGTTCATAGAGAGAGAAACACATAAATCCGCCGGAAATGCTATTCCTCTCCGGCGTTTTCATTTCTACGGCGACAAGCTTTGCAAATGCAGTGCTGAACAGATAGAAACAGAACACGCACAGAGAGAGAATATATGCAGTGCTGAATCAGATAGAAACAGAAGATCACGCACGAAGAGAGAGAATAATATATAATATATATATATATTATATATATAGATATATGAGATGAGAGAGAGAGAAGAGAGAGAGAGAAGAGAGATTGGTGGTGGTAGAAACGGAACCAAGAGGCCAGAAGAGTGAGGGTATTAATGAACCAAAAATGCGTGAAGGACGTTCTTATTGATGATACCAAGCACGTCGTTTCAGTGCTGAAGGAGAGAGAGAGAGAGAGAGAGAGATTGGGTGGGTGGTAGAAACGGAACCAGAGGCCAGAAGGAGGAGGGTATTTTATGAGCCAAAAATGCGTGAGGGACTTCTTATTGATGAACCAAGCCACGTCGTTTCAAGTGCTAAGAAGAAGAAATCAGGAGAGGAAGATAAGGTAGATAAGGTTCCTGTTCTAGTGGCAGACAAAGATAACTCGAGACCGGTTCCACTTGTGGTTTCGGTTCCGCCGCAACCTATTGTTGTTAATCGTGCCCGATCCCAGTCCGCCACTCGTAGAGTCACGCCCACTAATACAACCGCTACTGCTGCAGGAGTTGATACTAGCAGCGCCGGGGGTTCCACTATTGTGGAGAAGCTTCTGCCCAACGGCGATCTCTACATCGGGTCATTTTCGGGAAACGCGCCGCACGGATCGGGGAAGTACCTCTGGACTGACGGCTGCATGTATGAAGGAGAGTGGCGCAGGGGAAAAGCATCGGGAAAAGGGAAGTTCTCTTGGCCTTCAGGTGCTACCTTTGAGGGTGAATTTAAGTCCGGTCGGATGGAAGGGTTTGGTACATTTATCGGATCCGATGGTGACACCTATCGAGGCTCCTGGAACGCCGATCGCAAACACGGGTATGGTCAAAAACGGTACGCGAACGGAGATTTCTACGAAGGAACGTGGAAGAAGAATCTCCAAGATGGGAAAGGAAGATATGTTTGGAAAAATGGGAATGTCTATGATGGTGAATGGAAAAATGGCGTCATCTCAGGGAGAGGGGTTTTGATGTGGGCAAATGGGAATCGCTACGATGGACAATGGGAAAATGGAGTACCAAAGGGAAATGGCATTTTTACTTGGCCAGATGGGAGTTGTTACGTCGGCACCTGGAACAGTAATAAAGATATAATGGCTCAAGAATTGAACGGGACTTTTTATCCTGGAAATGGTAAGGAGCAGTGCATGAAAGGGAGCGAAGCTGATTTGGTCTTGCCTGCTGCGGCGGGGACGAGAAAGAGGTCGTCGGTGGATGGGGCTAGAGGGAGTAACATGAATTTTCCGAGGATATGTATATGGGAGAGTGATGGTGAGGCTGGAGATATTACTTGTGATATTATTGATAATGTAGAGGCTTCTCTGATTTACAGGGAGGGGTTGGATCGGGATGGGTTTAGGCAGTTTAGGAGAGGGCCATGTTGTTTTAATGGCGGAGAGGTGAAAAAGCCTGGAGAGACAATTTCTAAAGGGCATAAGAATTACGATTTGATGCTTAATCTGCAATTGGGCATCCGGTAATTATTTTTTTTTTCAATTAGCTTTTATGATATGAGTTTCTGGGTTCATTTCTGAAAGTGGGAATTTCCGTTTTGATTTTGTTTTTATGTGCGTTCTTGTACTCCGTTTTGATTTGTGTGGTGTTTCCCTATTCAGATATTCTGTCGGAAAGCACGCCCAGATTGTGAGGGACCTGAAGCCAACTGATTTTGATCCTAAGGAGAAGTTTTGGACGAGGTTTCCACCCGAAGGATCAAAGATAACTCCTCCACATCAATCAGTAGAGTTTCGTTGGAAGGATTATTGTCCGATGGTTTTTAGGTACTGGTTATGTTATATTTATTTTTGCATATTCAATTTGTCCTATATTTTTGTATGGGTTCAAGTTTTGAGGTAATATGTTTGATTTTCATTTGGTGTGCCGGACCTGCTGGTATAGATTGGACTTTTTTTTATTTCTTCTGTTTCGTTATCTTTTGTGTTATGGCGGTCATCTGATGCTATTTCTGTCCCCTCTTCTTTCCTGCTTTGCTGCATTAGACATTTGAGGGAGCTGTTCCAAGTGGATACTGCTGATTACATGTTAGCTATTTGTGGAAATGATGCCCTTAGAGAACTGTCTTCTCCTGGGAAGAGTGGAAGTTTCTTTTACCTTACTCAGGATGACAGATTTATGATCAAGACAGTGAAGAAATCAGAAGTCAAGGTTAGTTGCCCACTTGGTTGACTTCTGTTTTATTAAATTTAAAGTTCGTGGAGGGCATGCATATTTCAATATTTGCATAACTGGCAATTGGTCTAATGCTTGTGTTTTAGCTTGCCCTCATTCAAATAAGAATTTTGAAATTACATTGGTTCTGAAGTTTTGGTTGCCTGTATTTAGGTGCTTATTAGGATGCTTCCCAGTTATTACCAACATGTCTGCCGGTATGAGAATTCACTAGTGACAAAATTCTTTGGTGTACATTGTGTTAAGCCAATTGGAGGGCAGAAGGTATGTGGTGGGAAATGTTTAGTTTCTACTATCATGTCGCTTGTTATTGCAATTTTATTCACGTCTGACAACATGCTATTTTTCAAACTCAGACCCGTTTCATTGTGATGGGCAATTTGTTCTGCTCTGAGTATAGAATACATAGGAGATTTGACCTTAAGGGGTCCTCCCATGGTCGCACAACAGATAAGCCTGAGGGTGAGATTGATGAAACCACAACTCTTAAGGACCTAGATCTTAATTTTGTGTTTCGTCTCCAACGGAATTGGTACCAGGAGCTTATCAAGTAAGTGACAGAATTTGAATTGTTTTTACCTTGTCAGCATTTGTCTGCCCTGACTTCTGCGTTTGGTTTTCCCTTATTTCTAATAACATGCATGTTAATATTGTGCAGGCAAATTAATCGGGATTGTGAATTTTTAGAAGCCGAGAGAATTATGGATTACAGTCTTTTGGTTGGCCTTCACTTCCGAGATGATAACACTTATGACAAAATGGGTTTGTCACCGTTTGTTTTGCGCTCTGGTAATTAGATGATCATCGGTAATAATTTCTTTGGCTAAGTTTTTCGTAGCAATATGCTTACTGATTAAATCCATGGGCTAAGCAGGAAGTAAGGATTCCTATCAAAATGAGAAGTTCATGCGTGGCTGCCGCTTTCTCGAGGCAGAGCTACAAGACAGAGATCGGATCTTATCTGGCCGGTACATTTCTTGTACATTCTGGTTTTAGTTAATTAGTTACTGTTGCACCAATGTTAGTTAAAATGTGTTTCAAAGAAAAGGGGGCTTCTACTCAATTAGTCATTGACGCATGTATATTCATGTGACTAGGGATTGCATACACATGTGGCTGAGTGTTTGTTCTGGCATTGAAAGTGGCTAATAATTTCTGTCATTCAATTTATCATTATCAACAGAATAATTGAAAGTGGCTTATGTTGTGTTGCAATATTTGTGGGGTTTGTTCTGTAGACAACAGTAGTTTGTGGGGCTCATACTGGGTGGTGGTCCTATGCATTCCTAGATAAGAGCCGAGTCTTGTACTTAATACTTTCTATTTTGGCTGAGTTTCTCTTAGTTAACTTTGTTGTTATATTATCGGAGGGCAATACAATGTTGCTTTATTGTGATTTTGTGCAGATGGGAGAGTATGATAATATTCACTAATTATTATTTATTCCCCTTGTATTTATACATGATGGAAAATGATGCAGACAAAATAGTAGTTTTCGGGGAATGAATGTTGAATTGATTTCATGCATATCCAATTAGAGTTTTGACCATTTGTCTATGAATGTGTATCGATACTGAGTTGAATTAAAAATGTGTTGTATGCAGGAAACCTCTGATAAGGCTGGGAGCAAACATGCCAGCAAGAGCAGAACGAATGGCAAGAAGGAGTGATTTTGATCAGTACACCCCTGGTGGGATTAGCCATTTAACCCCCTCAAGAAATGGTGAGATCTATGAGGTGGTCCTTTATTTTGGGATCATTGATATCTTGCAAGACTACGATATTAGCAAGAAGTTAGAGCATGCCTATAAATCCTTACAAGCCGATCCTACGTCCATCTCAGCAGTGGATCCAAAACACTACTCAAAGAGATTCAGAGATTTCATTGGTAGAATATTTATAGAAGACAGGTAGCAATGAGAAAAAAACCACGAGTAAAAACTGGTCTGGTACAAGAAACTGATTTTGCTTGAATCTGAATGCACTGCACCACCCTTCAGGGGCAGAAAGTGATCAGAGCAAATAATTTGAGAGATATGGACCAAGCCACACTGCAGATGCTGCGGTAGGAGAGCTCGGCATCAGGTTTTTCGGCTGAATTTTGAAGATCAGCCATATGAATGAAGGGGAAAGCACTTGTACATTGGAGGATGAATGGAAGAGGGAAACGGGGATTGTGATTTCCTTCTTTATTATTATTTTTTTATATTTTCTTAATTATATTTTTGGAAATATATATATTTTTTTTCTTGTGGTAACCAAGGGGGTTGTTAATTGTGAAGATTTGAAAGATAGGTATAGGGAACGGGGAAAATGTTTCCCAGAGAGAAGATTCAAAAATGGGGGGCAGAAGGAGAAGACTTGGAATAAGAAAAGTGTACAGCGTAATAGAAAAGAGATGGATAGTTTATGGAATTTCGTGAATATATTTTTGTGAAACTTTCAAAAAAAAAAAAAAAGAAAAAAGAAAAATATATTTTTGTGAAACTTTCAAAAAAAAAAAAAAAAGAAAAAGAAAAAAGAAAAAGAACAGAAATGTATTGAATGAAATAACCTTATCATGACGAGAGGGAGAATACCCCAATTGGGATCTCTCTCTCTCTAAAAAAAAAAAAAAAGAAAAAAGAAAAAAGAAAAAGAACAGAAATGTTTGAATGAATAACCTTATCATGAGAGAGGGAGAATACCCCATGGGATCTCTCTCTCTCTCTCTCTCTCTCTCTCTCTCTCTCTCTGTTCTTTTTAACTGTTGTATATAAATGGTCACCCTCTGTTGTATAGAAAATGGGTCATTGCTTTGCTTTTTGCAGTGAAAGGGAGGCACTGGGCAGCAAGAGTTTAACATCAAAAGCAGAGAAAGTATGAGAAAGATGCGCTGCTGTTTCTTCTTCTTGTTTGCTTTGTTTACTCTCTTTTATTTCTTTCTTTTCTTTAACTTCTTTCTCGAAAAGAGCATTCAAAATAAAATAAATATCTTACATTAACTACTGAGACGAGGAATTCGTTTTCTAACGCAAAATCCAATCCTCTTGGTGAAGTTATAATATGTGGAGATATTGGGAGTGGTGCGGAGTTTATTTTGTATTTTTAACAGCAGAGGTCAAAGTCGTTGGAGATAGAGAGTTAATTTTTGACCAAGTGGTGGTGATGGCTCTCGCTTTTGGGAGCTTCTATTGTCTGGTTGCTCAGACCCAAAGCACGGGTCTGTGTCACTGTGATATTTGGGGGCCATTTGCCTTGCCTAGGATCGCTCGTTGATTATGACTTTCACACACTAATCGTTTTCCTATTTGTTTTTTCTTTTATCTAGTGTGCTTAATTTCTCTAACTGCAACCATTTTTTTCAACTTGTTGAAAAGAACCAAACCTCATATTTACGGCCATGTGATAGTAAAAATTTTAAATAATTTATTGCATGAAAACTATTTTTATGATGCAGACGTTTGATTATTGAAATTCACCATTTTTATAAAAAAATTATTTCTAATAAGAAAATAAATGTAGTTTAATTTTTTTAAAAGCGAGAGAATAGAAATTGGATTTACCAATTCAGCTAATTGAGAAAGTAAAATTCTCTAAGCCCCAAAAATTTTAATGCACAGCAAATAGTTGAATGTTATGATTTTGTTAGTTGGCTGAATTTGGTAATTTTGACAGCCAACTTTTGTTAGGCAATGAGTCGATAAATGTTGTCTCTTTTGTTCTCAAAATTCAAAAAGCTTATCACGTGTGGTGTGTCTCCCAATTTGAGGGTTAAACACAAATACTACTCACGCTTATTTAATTTAAGAACTGAACTCGATTTGTTCTCTCAACTTATTTAGCAAAGTAAAAAATATTATATACTTCGATTGGTTTAAAAAAGTAGTTTACTTTCTATTTTCACACGTTGAGAAATTAGTAATTAATATGGTTAAAGGACAATTTAATGCATATAACTTTTCTATTATGTCCATCTCGAATAACACATTAACAATTATTATATTAGAATAATAAGAGTATAATAGACAATTCAAAAATTAACTATAATGCAAAAAAAAGAAAGTATACTATATTTTGGGACAAACTAAAAAGAAAAGATAAATTTTCTTTTTTGAACAGAAGAAGCATGTCTTTTTAGATCAATTTATTCCCTAAACTTATTTAAAATGATTGAAAATATTAAATTTGACATTTTAAATCAATTAATCCCTGAACTTATTTTGATTTTTATAAATTAATGAATTAATTCAATTTAACATGACTGACTCTTATCCTTTCTTATTTTGCACTAAAAATATCTAGAATAATTTTTTCTAACACTTTTTAATAAAAGCTTAAAATCCATAAAAATATCATTTCTTGCAACGCAATAAATTTACAAATTATGTAATATAACTTTAATTTGTTCAATATAAGAAATACATGGTTTACATATGCAATAACCTATGGCTGCAAACAAGCGGAGCTTTGGTGAGCTCGAGGTTGACTCGGGCTTAACTCGATAATCATAAACGAGCTGAGTTCAAGCTTGTGCTCGATTTGGGCTTGACTCGATTACCATAAACGAGTCAAGCTCGAGCTCAAAATCTATTAATCAAAACATGTTGTTTTAATGTAGGTTTTAATCTCGTCATCTTCACTCAATTCAATAAAGTTAGCTTGTGAGCTCAATTGAAAGTTCGGTTTGAAAAAGCCGGTTCGTGAGCTAATAAGCCAAGTTCGAGCTTAGCTCACTTATTAAACAAGCTCAATAGCTCGACTCGACAAACATATTGAATAAATTTTTACCAAATTGAGCCTGAAGCAATTCACGAATGACTTATTTCATTTACATCCCATAATAACCCAGTAATAAAAATCAATTTTAAAATATTCAAGTTAATACATATTTATGAACTTAAAATCATCTATCAAGCTAAGAGGGATACAATATATTTCATATATAATTTCCTTTTATTTCATATTTAATTAATTTTTCAATAAATTATACTATCTGACCTCAATTATAATTTTAATAAATGTTTATACAATTAAGGGCGGAATTAGAATTTAGAATGAATGGGAGCAAACTAATATAAAAATTAATTAAATGAATATTGCACAGAGATGGAGTGAGCAAAATAATTGAAAATGTGTTAAAAGATTTTGTTTAACTAAGGTTTGAACTTTGGCCTTAGTAAGGCAAATATTTTAAACAGGATGGGGGCAATTGGCTCATTTCTCCAACACAGACCCCGCCCTCTGATACAATGATTCTCACAGAACAAAATTATTTATCATTTTGAAGAGATTAACGGCTACTTTATTCTTATCTCTATTAAACATACCAATTATGTTTTACAAATTTAAAAAAAAAAAAATTCATTTTGTCACTCTCTTTCTCTCTTTTAATTTTAGTAGTAAATTAATAAAGAGCTAATAATTAAGATCGGAGTAATTAGATGAGATAAAATGTAATTATTCAAATAAAAAGAATTTGATTAAAATTTAGATCATTTAGTTACTTTTTTTAATTAATATGTAAACCCCTTAGTTGGAGTATTGTTATTATTAACTTTTTTTAGTCAAAAATAAGTTTGTGTTTGAAAAAATTTATTAAAAATATTATAGGACAGAACTGAATAATTGGATTACCAAATTACCAACTCAACAATTAATACACAATTGATCAGACATTAACCAATGTCATTGAACAAGGGTTGGTGAAAAATTTATGACCTCTGAAAATTAGAAAGAAAAGGAGAGAGAGAGGGCGAGGGGATTTTAATTCTTGAATTTTCTGAACATTTTTCCCATCAACCAAACAGCCAAAGAAGAAGGACTATGATTTGAATGTGGGTGCACATTTCTCAAAACTGACGTGTAAATAGGGGTAGCACAAGTAGACCTGTCATATATCTGAGATGGGGTATATATTGCTACTTTTGCTAAGATAGGTCTTTGAGGCCTTTCCCATTGGCCTTTAAAGAATATAAATGTCAAAACCTAATTTACTGAAACCAAATTCAAATCCCCTAAAAGAATTATTTTATTCTGTTCTTTTTATGTGTGTGGTTTTATGCAGGAGCCATTATTATTGGTCGGAAGGAATAATGTTAATTTTGACTCTCTATTTTTTTGAATATAATTAAAATTTTAAATTAATTTTAATATGAATTTCAATTGAAAGATCAATTCATTTCTTTTTTTTTGACTGATCAATACATGTAAGAGATAAATAATAAATAAAAATAAGTGATCTTTCTTTCTTTTTTAACTCAAATGTTTTATTAATTTTCCCTTAATCCCCATTTTTTTTTTTTTAGAAATAAGATTGTATTTACGAAGTTCTTTTCTGAACTCCAAGTCAGTAATTAATATAGTTAGGGGAAAGATATAAATAAGTTTCTATTTAGGAGTGCACCGCCAAATATCAATTTAATTCCTATAATTATTGAAGCTAAAAAGAAAATAATGAAAATTGTATTCTGTTTTGTGTTTCTTAACTCACACACAGTTGCTGTCTTAGCACTTAGCAGTCATGATTAGTTGTTTCACGTCTGCACTCTTACGCGTAAATTTAATAATAATATTATAATCCATATTGATCCAATTTTTTTTTTTAATTAATACTTATGATGATCTTGAATTTGTCACTCCTATTATTTATGTGATTTTGAGTAATATCTTGTTCTATTTGCATGGCTGGAATGCCTTAGCAAATGGCAGTTGGTCTTGTGAGGACAATATCGTTTTGTTGAAGATTGAAATTTATTAAGAAAACTTTAAAAAGTTCAAAAAAATTTTTGATTAAGAAAAATAATACGCAATAAAATATTATTTTAATTAGAGGATAAAGGAATGCAATTTTTTAAGAAAACTTAAAAAGTTCAAAAAAAAATTTTTGATTAAGAAAAATAATACGCAATAAAATATATTTTTAATTAGAGGATAAAGGAATGCAATTTTTTTATATATTATATAATATATATATATATAATATATAATATAGATGATGTGTTAAAAATTTAATAAAATCGGTTTTGTAGCATGTATTATAAATGGGCGAGTTTATATAGATGATGTTTTAAAATTAATAAAATGGTTTTGTAGCATGTATTATAAATGGCGAGATGATGTAGTTGGATATAAATAACTCGTTAAAGAACACGTGTGGGCATTTATTTATATTAATGCATAGTTGAAAATTGAAAGAAATAAATAGTCTTACCGACGAATATGGTCCATTCATGGCTTAAATATTATTGTGATAATAGGAAAAAATTTACCTCACTGTGTCGTGGTATAATTGTCCAAACAACCTCAATATTTTGGGTTGTAACTATCTTTTATTAAGTTATCTCGATTGGTAACTGGTAGTTTTCAAAATTTAAGGAGTAAAAACAGTTTGCTACGCTATTTAACTGGGAACTTTTGGATTATATTAAGTAATTAAAGGTTTTAAATCATGAATACGTGTAGCAGCGTAGTTACCGACAATGACACAAATCTAATCACTCTATCTACTCGATTAAATTCATTGAAACAAGCTATTTTTTTTAATAAGTGGTTTATAGTTAAACTTCTTATAAAAAATATAGAAACGTTTTGATTCGTAGTTGTATTTTATATTTGCATTCATTTTCCTTTTAATGAAATTTCTATTTTTTTAAAAGTAATTAAAGATTTTATGAGTATTAATTAACTAAATCCATATGGTTTATTTTCATAAATGATTAGAATTTTTCCGCATTTTTATTAGTGTAGAAATTAATAATTTGAATCATAATCTTATTAATATGTAGATTAGTACAAATTTTTTTGAAGAAATATTCCTAATTAAAAAAACTCCCATGCTTGAAGAACATGCGCATGACCTCCCATATACCTCGTTATGTACTATATAATCTACTTAGTTCAAAATCCTGAGCACCATCACCATATTCCTTCTGTGTATATGCATGCACCTAACTAAAATATTCTATTTATTTCTTTCTCTTCCTATCTTACCATCTTCTTTCGTTCCCATTAGTCAAAGATATTGTGCCCTTTTTTTATAAATTTCCATGGTAAATTTATGATTCTTAAAATTAACGAACCTAACATCTTAGGTAGTAAGAGACGAGCCAAGTGTACTCTTTTTCCACCATGTAAGAAGAATGTATGAATATGTATGTATGGAGGAGTTGTTTAGTATTTACGCACTATTCTGTTCTTTGGCATAAATCTCAATCAAAATGCAAGTTTCCAACCACAGGAAGGACCATTTGAGGGAGCTGGGCCAGTAATGACAATTAGGAAGAATGATAGAGACCATTCATGTCTAATAGCTTCTTCCCTTCCACAACTACAGCTCGCCAGATATCCACATACATACTTAATGCTTCAATTTGATTCCTATTGGATTGAATTTTCTAAATGGCCTACCATGACCTAAAAATTAATTTCAGATTTATTAAGGTTTGACTCATTTTTATATAATTTTCAAATACAAGTAATTTCATATTTGTGCGAAAATAACTTTTTCTATTTTAGAATTATTCCTAAGATAATAGAGATTATTCGGATTTTGCACATTAGTGTGTGCGGCTTGATAATGAAATGGAAGCTAAGGTTTGTGGCGTGTTCAAATCAAGATCCAAGATTGAGCAAATTGATGATGTGAAGAATATATAGAAAAAGAAAGTTACACATAAGGTAGAAGTTGAAGATTGATGAAACGAAGGATTTAAAGCTGAAGCATGGTGGTCCAATGATAGATTGAAGCCACCTCAAAGTTTATTGTTTACATGATCGAGGAATTGTGAGTTAAGGTAGAGATTTCTTAGAAATTTACTTAAAATTCTAATATAAATTTAACATAAGTTTGCATGTAAATTTGCAAATAGAAAGAAAATTAGATTTCAGGATTTATAAAATAGTAAATGGGCTCTAATTTGAAAACAACGAAAAAAGAAAATTGTGTTTATCAATAGATCACGGAGGAATAACAAAATTCTTTTTAATTTAACTAAATTATCTTTTGTCTCATATAATTTTTTTTTATCAGCAATCCCTTATATATTCAAAAAACTTAAAGCTCGATTTTAATATTACAATCAAACAACAAAAAGTTAAATTGTCTAAAAGGTATTCTCCTTGAAAAATATTTTTTTAAAAATAAGTTTATAAAACATCACATTTATATTAGTAAGATACTCTAGTTAAAGTGTGAGCACCTGCATTTGCTTATCTACAGATCTATCAAACGGAAATATCATTCTTACATTTTAGAATACTATTAAAATAGTTGATAAATATAGTTATGCAATTACTACATATATTTGTTTACAATTTTTCTAAACAATTTAGTTTGTAATTAATATAATTTAAAAAAAAAAAACAAAAGTAGTTGAAAAGAGAATAAGAAAAATTCAACCGAGAATTTCAAACTCAATTCATCAACATTTTTTTTTTCATTCGATATTATATATAATGAAATTTCTATGTTCTGCGCTACCGGCAGCTTTACAACAGTTACAAGCTTATAAAATACAGTACAATCCAATAAGGAAAAGAATACCAATTGAAATTATCTAGGAAGAAGAGGTCCAGGTTCAATCCTCAATTCATCAAAAAATTCATTAATAGGAAATTAATAATAATAACAATAAATTATATGTCCACCGTCCCATATATACAGACCTACTTTAGCTTTCACACATATTAATAAAAACTAGTTAACTACTATATTTTTTGTTTAGTTCTTTTTTTTTTTAAAATAGCTTTTATAATAATATTAAGTGATGTATGTATAATTGGAAATATAGATATATTAAATAGGGGTATATCAAGAAATTAAATAATAAATGATATTTAAATAAAAAGATTACATTTTGAAACATACGAAAAAGACTGCATTTTGAAACATATGAAAAAGGAGAGTGAGCCGATGCATATGAGATGAAGGGAGTAATAAATCATTATAATTATTATTATTTCCCATGAAAATGATAAAAATAATGCAATGAGTAATACTTTTTACTTATGTGAAAAGTAAGAGGTTTCGAGTTCTAATCCTCTCGACTATAAGTGTTTTTTATCAATTTAGCAAGTCCAATAGAGAAATAGTCCTCTTGACTACAAGTGTTTTTATCAATTTAATAATTTCAAGAAAAGACTATCTCTGTTTATATTTCCTCAGTATTATTTCGGGCCATTTGTCCTCCAAATAAACAGTATTGCATAGCCATGACAATATATATGATCTAAGCTAAAGCTATTAGTACATAAAATGATGAATGGGAAAGATAAGGACCTATCATATCCTCGGCCTCCAATTCTTTAAATGGGTTGCGGCCACATGTCGGCCAAAAGCCACAATCATACCAACATAAGGCTTGCTATTAAGGCGACAAACCCATTCCCAATATTAAATTACAACAGTATTTGCTTTTTAAAACTATTTTCACCCACCCCTATTTTGAGATTATGCCCCAAAAAGTTTCTTGCAAATCCTAATTATAGTGTCCAAAAACACAAATATTTATTTAGGAGGCCACATTGATTTCTCAACTGCGACCACCTTATAAAGATTAATTTCTTCTTCACAGGGACGGTGATGATGAATTTTGCCCATCCTTACTAGGTTATGGGAAATTGAAAGTCAATTTTGTTTTATATTGCCTCCCTATCTTCTCTCATTTTCTTATTCTAGTTGGACAAAGTGAGGAAGGATTATATATATATATTATTTTATTTATTAGAGGCTAAATATGTAGAAATATTATTTTAAACTATGCGGTAAGAATAGTTCATTTTTCTTGAATAATATTTATATAAAAACCGTTAGCAGTATAAAAAGCTGAAACACGAAATCTTCTCTCTATATTTTTAATTTTCTTTTTAGTGATTACATATAAACGTATACATATATCATCATGAATTCTTTTCATATGATTTTAATTTTTTATATTTTATTCAATTTATATTTTTTATTCTCATAATCTAATTGTTATAATTTTATACCTAATGCACTAAGTCGTGTTGATTTTGTACTGAAAAATATCGAAATTTAGATCAATCAACCAAGAAAAAAGAAAAAAAAAAGAATCATTAATAGACTTGATTTCAATATTAGGAACCAACTAAAAAATGAAAAGAAAAAGGCAAACCTCACTTTAAAAAAAAAAAGAAAAATAGATAAAAAAGAAAAGTCTAAGTTTAATTAATAGAATAATAAAGCCATTATACTTTGAGTTTTGGAAAAATGATTGTTTTATCATATGGACAGAATCACATGATTAAGTAGAGTAATGGTAATGCATGGACATAGAAACGTGAATTGCACTAACCCATTAACAAAAAAGTATGAGAAAAATAAACATGAGTGCCACAATTTATGACCTAATGACTTATAAAAACAAGTCAATGATAATTTAATTAATACATCTTCAAGAGAATCTCAATTTGTTGCTATTAGCTGGGATACAATTTAATTATAATGTTTGGCCATACCATATATTAAGTTTTACATTTTTATTTTTTATTTTTACCCTAAACTTATATTACAATTATACAATATAGAAAAATAATTACTCTTAGGGGAAAAAAAAAAAGTTTAAAACTATAGGTATTGACCCACAAAAGGGTAAAAGAGAAGATGCAAATTAGTGTGATTTTCCTTTTGCTTGCAATCTATATTTTAAATTTTCTTACAAGGGTATGTCTATTTATGTCTAAAGAATTTCTTAATTATAGAAAGAAAGGGAGAAATGTCCAAATATGAAAAGAGAGGTGTGGGCATTGGGGTAAGAGAGGTCCATATCATTGCCAACATGAGGTTCCATTTGGGGGGGACATTTGCCAAACTATTTTCTTTCTTTTATTAGTACTTCTATCTCTTCAATCTTTATTTGTATTTAACAACTAAGCCATTAATTGAAAACCATGTGTGTGCTTCTCTATTATTTTTCAACCACCTTCAACAACAACTACAAGCAAGGATTAGACATTGCAATGTAACCTTATAATTATGTTGTCCCAACTTCTTGAAAGGTAGATTCTACAATACCATTTCTATAAACACATTATTTTTTTTTTAAGTAAGGAATTTTATTTATTTATTTTGAATATTTCATTTATTATATATGCATTTATTTTAATTTGACTGTGAAAATTAAATTTTTAGTATTTTCATAATTTATTAATGTAAAATAATCACATTGATTTTTTCAAAGGATTAAGACTCAATCTGCCTTTTGAACCGGACACAACATGTAGTTTGCCAAAAAAATAATTTATTGTACAATTTGCCCCTTGAACTTGCACCAAAATAACAAAATATCCAATTTATGAAGATTTTTTTTTTATATAGTTTTAACTTATAAAAAATACTTCAAAATTTTAATTAGAAAATAAAATTATTTAAAAATATAATAATCATTATACAAATTTACGGTATTCAATTTAAAATTAATTCAACAAATATTTGATTTGAAAAAAAAATTATAGAATTAGAAAAAGATTTGATTATATTGAAATATTCAGTTAGAAAAATATTTATTATTTGTTTGATTATTTTTTTAATTATATTTAATTTAGATCAAATATTTAATTACTTTTTTAATTATATTTGATTTATATCAAATAGTTTATTTTTTGGACAAAAATTGGGCAATTTATATGTTCGGTACAAGTTTAAGGGTTATTTATACAAAAAGTTAATTTTTAGGCAAATTGTATATTGTATCCAAATTCAGGGGGCAAATCGAGTCTTATTCATTTTTTTACTCGAATGAGGGTAGCCGAGTGATAAAGAGCATTTTTGCAAGATTGATCACCATGACTTGGATCATGCATTCGATTCTTTACAATCCAAATTCCCTCCAAACCAATCCCTTTACTTTTGAAGGCGAGCGAGGTTAATCGGGTTTACTGTGAACCGTAAAACAGATAGAGAAGTGAACACCCTTAGAAGTATAAAAAAAAAAAAAAAAAAAAAATTTTTTTGAAACCGTAAAAACCAGATTAAGAGAAGTGAACACCCTTAGAAGTTAAAAAAAACAAAAAAAAAAAAAAAAAAAAAAAATCTTTTTAAAAATTAGGCTTTAATTGATGCTTAAACATGCTATATCTATGTATATTTTTTATATACATGCTATATACTAGAAAGTATGGTACCATTTGAATCAAATCTAATTGGCAGAGCTCTCTTTTTCTTTTCTTTATTGGGCTTGAGTCCAAATAAGAATGGATGTGACCCAAAAGACAGAGCCTTTGTGTGGTGGATATAAAAGGGAGCTCTATGACAGTTGGTAACAGAAAAGATCAAAGGAGTCAAGAACATATACTGTGGACAAACAGTAGCAGACAATTAAAAGAAAAATAATTGGAAAGGAGGTTTGATAATTTATATGGCTAATAGACATGAAAGAAACAGAATTGGGAATAAAGAGAAGGAAATAAATTGATACATAACATGGCCAAGTGGGTGTCGAGGCCATCGTTGGAAGTTGATTTTTTTCTTTCTTTTTTTTGGAATTGATGGCAGATTTTAGCTTTGCCCAATAATGTATATTTATGTATGAATGCCCCTTCACCATTTATTTGAAAACACTTTTTCTTTTTCCTCTTTTTTTTTTTTTTTAATTTTTGAGAATAATCTATTTGAATAAACTTGGGACCTAACATTTCTGTCCCAAGTAATATCCACTTTGATTCTATAATCATTCAATATCGCCCACTACTCAATGAGATATATAAAATATCATCATTCACATATAATTATGTTTGGTGGTTTCAAATTTAAAAAAAAAAAAAAAAAAAAAAAAAAAAAAAAAAAAAAAAAAAAAATATAAATTATGTTTTGGTGGTTTCCAAATTAAAAAAAAAAAAAAAAAAAAAAAAAAAAAAAAAAAAAAAGAAAAAGAAAATCTTAAATAGGTTGTTGGATGGCAACCCAAACTTAACATTGTCATTGATATTCTGGATACAGTTTCTTTTATTTAAGAGAAGCCCAAGCCCACCTATTTGTTGACCCTTTCCTGAAAATGGGAAAGGTTTCTTTTGTTCATTTTTTTTTGGAATTTTTTTAAAAATTAGGTGATATTTTATTGGTTAGGATTGAATTAAGTGAATTCCCATTCAAAACAAAAAAGAAAAGGAAAAAAAAAAAAGAAAAGAGAAATATTTATTTTAATTAATATGAAGAAAAATAAAGAGCATAAATGGACATTGATGCCCTTTGTAATTATCGTTTCTTATTTTGAGTAGAATCAAACTGAAGGCAGTTGACTAACCAAAAAAACGGTGACCAAAACAGATCAGTTGTCAAGAAGAGTTTTCCATCAAAATTGGGAAACAAATATGACCCTTCTTTTGGAGATTAGACATGACAACAATGGAGACCATGCGATAGGTTTCATTACTAGGCTACAAAAGAACCCCACCCTAATCAATTTTGAGACAACATCTCTATTACAAGTTGAATCAATTTGATGGGTTATGTTTTTTTTTTTTTTTTTTTTTTTTTTTTTTTTTTTTTTTTTTTTTTTTTTTTTTTTTTTTTTTTTTTTTTTTTTTTTGTGACAATAAAATTTGACAAATCAATTTCTTATAAGAAATGGGTAGTTGCTCCAAATTTTGTGGGGTTTCAGAAAATCTAACAACTCAAATGTGTGACAAGGAAGCTATGTCCAATCACGTGGGACGAAGATGGTCTTGTCTATATCTTGAAAATTTGTTGCAACAAAACTATATTATATGTCTTAAAAGTGAGTTGGTTTAGTCTTTCTCTATGCATGCCATGAGAGGTCCTATAAAGAATAGCCATACCCATATGGTTTCTAGGTTTTCATGTTGCCTATTTTTGAAATGTTGCAATTTATATTAATTTGTTTTGTTCAAAAGATGTTTCATGCAATGTCAGTAGGTTATAAGTTGATTGTTTTTGTTTTTCCTTTATATGTATAGGGAAATATGACAAGCTACAGCTTCATTTCTTGTTAGACATACACATGATTTTTTAAAACTGAACTGTAAATAACGGTTTGTGAATTTTTTAAATTGAATAATTGTTTTACGCAGAAGACTAAAATGTACTAAACCGAAGTAATAAATTTTCTTTTTTTTTTTTGAAAGGTTAATCACTTCATTAAGCTAAATCGAAATACAAAGCATCAATAATAAAAGAGACAAGGACAGGACCTCACTCCCTAAGATCAGGCATAAAACAGACGTGTGTTGCAAGTAAATGTGCAACATTGTTTTGAACTCAAACTTATATTGCAATTGAGCACTAAACTACCGAAGTAACAGGTTTAGTTTGGTTGTTAAAATATTTGAAATAAATAGTTTTGATGATCTTTATGTGCTTAATGAATAAACTTTCTATTTTCACACGCATGCAAAAAATAATAATAATAATAATAATAAAATAAATTGATTAATCTAATTGTAAATGTAAATATAATAGTATTAGATTTGTTTACTTGTATTTTCTTTGAATTTCATTTTTTTAAAAGATTTCATCAGTAAAAAATTTAATTGTAAAATTTAATTCAATGAATAACATTCAATATGCTTATAAGAATATTCAGATAATAAATATGCTTATAAGAATATTCAGATAATAGACCTATATAAGAATATTAATCAATATATTATCAATAAATATTAAATTCTATATCATAAATATTAGTTATTGCAAATTTAGTTTATGTTAATATTCTTTAAAATTCATTTAAAATAATTTCCAAGTGAGTTAATTATCTATAGCATAAAATTTTCAATCTAATTTCTTTTCAATGTTATTGCCATAACCATACGTTCTAAACTGGCCCATCTGTGTTGGGCTAAAATAGGAGTTCATCTCGTAAGTATCAGCCAAATTGGGCTCTTGTGGCCTTTTCGTTATTGTTGGGTAATGAGGCCCCGTTAATGAGTTAGTGCCGTACGACGTCGTCAAAGAAAGGAAAGTATTGCAGACTGCCTTCGAACGACAGGACGTGGGATTTAAAATATGTATTAGTTTAGCTTAGTCAGTGAGCAAAACTGCAAAAGGATAACAAAAGCATTTCTGTAAATTAATTAATTAAAATTGTAAGAAAAGTAACCGATCCGATCCCAACAGATATTCCAAAACCCATGATCTTCCATTGAAATGGGCAAGCAAAGTGATGTTTGAAAAAGCACTGAAAATACAGTTTGCAAAAAAGGGGCAAACATCTTCTTTCAGCTTTTCTTTGATCTACTAGATGACAGGTTGAAGTGACAGCCTTTTTTATTTATCTGACGTTACTCCAAATAAACCCATCAAAAACCCTATTCTATTCTATGACTATATGCCTCTCCTCCTTCACCAACTATCACCATTTTGCTTGTGCAATCTTTTTGTCAGGGCATGCACCCACATGCTCTCTACATTGCTCCTACTGTTTCCTCTTATCTATTTCTTGAACTTATTTTTGAATTAACTGTTAAAATAAACCCAAAGATTTGTATTCCCACAAAAAGCAATCATAACCCTACAAACCCACCATATACAAAAGGATTTCTTGCTTGTTTATGTTGTTTTAGGTATTTGATTGGGCATAAAATGAAATAAATGACTATGCAATGGGTCTTTGCAGTTTGGAACACCAAAACCCTAATCTCAAAACTTCAAAACCCGATCTGTAGCATTTTCTTGCGTAATTTTATCCAAAAATATGAAAGCTATGGTATGGATGAAGACAGATGGAGGGAAAGAATATATTAATGTATATAAAGATCTGAGGCTATAGCTTTTTTTCAGGTTTCTGGGTTTTGCATGGCTCAAGAAAACCAGAAAATTATATAAATATAACCTTAACAACTCAAACATGTCAAGTGCTAAAACTATACTGCCATTGAAGAGTGATAGTAAGTAAAATTGGTAATATTTCAATAGAAAATACATTCTTGTTGTCCTTGTTTCTGCAGTTTGAAGGATTCTACACCAACCTCGATCCACGCTTTCATTTAATGCTCGAATGACCATTTTCATTTCTCTCTCTTTTAGATGCTCATATGTCTGGAGGTCGCACACGAGTTGCATGAACCTTATTTTTCTTCCTTACACGTGTATTGAGGTAACGATAGTTTGGTGCCTATGCCATGGTGAGAGAAATTGGATTTGATCTGTTTCTTCTACAATTTGAAATGAATGTATGTGTTTGGATTCCAATAATTACAAATTCAACCTTCAAATTTTTTGAAAGGTGAAAGACCAACTTAAATTAACTACAATTATAGATTACAGCACTATAAATGAAATGGGAGGGAGAAAACTCCACTCCCTTATATTAGACATAGTTGCAAGCAAGTGTGTAACACTGTTCGCTGATTCTCTAGCAAAAGCATAAGATGAATAAGACAGTTCTTTCAAAATAGATTTACAGTCGCTAAAAATATTGCCAAAATAAGAAGAATATGCAAATCTCTTAGCAAGAGCTAATTTCAAACTTTAACTTGAAGTATGAGGATTTAGCAATTCACTATTGTGTAAGACTTACTATCTTAATAATTATTGTTCTTTCTGTTCAATTTATTTACAAAAACTGAATTTGTAGAAGGATTAAGAAGTTAATTTAATTGAAATTTTTTGCTTATTCTTTCCTAATTTGCCTTAAAACCTCATTAGCTCTTCTTATTCTTCTTCTTTCTTTTTTTTTTTTTTTTAAATCAAGAGGTGTAATCTCCCTTGGATTATAGAACGTAAACGTTTTTAGTCGTCCAAATAAAGTGTGATTCTTGGATATTGAACTTGTGTTATGGTCTTTACAAAAATTGAACTCTGCTTTTTTTTTTTTTTTTTTTTTTTTTTTTTTTTTTTTTTTTTTTTTTTTTTTTTTTTTTTTTTTTTTTTTTATGTTAGCCAACCTAGCTTTTAAAACAATAACAAATGCATTTAATTTAAAGTTGACGTATCAAAATGGAGGGAATTGTTTAAAAAAAAAAAAGGAACAATCAAATTAAAAATCAAAAATTTAACAAAGCAATGTCAGATTAAAAATTTACGGAGTAAACTAATCTACGGTGTGTTCACTTGTAGAAATTTGAAGTAGTTTAGAGTTTTATGTTCAAATTAATCAGTTTTTTATTTGGAAAATTAGAAAACAGCTTTTAGTTTTCTAAAATTTAACTAAGGTTTTAAAAACAACTTTTTCCACAGTTTTTCTTTATAATAAAAAACATGTTTTCCAATTGTTTTCCATTTTTATAAAATAACATTTTCATAATTAAAGTTATAATATATATGTTATAATATATATATAATATATAATTTTTTCTATAAAATAATATTCATTGATAAATAATTAAATTATAAAAAAATGTATTTATACCTTTAATATATAATTAATTTTTATTATTTACAAATATATTATATCAATTTTTTCTTTAAAAAATTTTACAAAATGAAAAAATTGATACTTATTGTTATAAAATAATCAAAGGAATAAAATTTTAAAAAATTTTAAAATAAGAAATTCCTATATTGTTATAAATAATCAAGAATAAAAATTTAAAAAATTTTAAATAAGAAATTCCTATATTTTTTTATAATATTTTATTTTAATTATGAAAGTCATGAATAATTTTATGAAGTTTTTAAATTAAAATATAATTTTTTTTATTTTTATCAAGTGAACAAATTTTTTATTTTCTATTAGTAAAAACACCTTAACTCGAACACTTTTGTGTACCAAAAATACTGGGCAAAATGATTTTTTTTGAAACTTTGAATTGTCTCTTTAATTTCTTCAAAATATTCTCTTACAAGTACTAGCCAGTCGAACATGTAATTTCTTATGCATGCATGTTTAAAGAGAAAGAAAAAAAAAAAAAAAACATTATGAAATCACCGTATATGTTTGACACAATGTCTTTCAATAAAATAATTGGATGTAAGAAAATTTTTGTATTTATTTTTAACGTATAAGAATAACATTAACAGCTTATTTGAAAAGAAGGAAGGAAGGAAAATTGAGATAAAAAATAAGTAGAGAATACCTTAAAGAAAATATGGATTGAATCAAAATAACCATTAAAATTCTCTCCGGCCACAAAAATACAGTGTCCTCCAAACTGCAGAGAGAGTGGTGGAGATAGAATCAAAATTTCTTCTTTCTTTTATTTTACTTTCAAATCAAATATAGGATGAAAAATTAGGAGGGAAAATGAATACCAACGTAGAGCTCACAATTATCATTTGATTCAATACATTTAAAAAAAAAAAAATTAATTCAATTCGTACATATATGAAAGATATATTTGCGAAAATTAAAAATATTACACAGTTTAAATATTAACGAAGAGATAAATTGGTAACGGTTGTGCTTTGGAAATATAAGCACATTAAATGTATTGTCAATATTTTGTCTGTAATTTTTTATTTTACACAATTCATGTAATAGATAAAGGTAAATGAAGGGCAATATAGACTTGGCATTTTTATCTCCTAATAAAAATTGATAAGTTTGTCTATATATACAAATTAAACGTCAAAAAAAGAAAATTTCAAGGGAGTATTATTATTAAAGATATATATAAAAAAAAAAAGCAGTGTCATGTTCAGTATATATTGGAGGGAGCAGAGAGCACGACAAGATTGGTGTACCCAGTGTCTGTGCGCTGTATGAGTTCCGCGCCTCTGTCTCTCATATCACGCCGCCATTGATAAACATTGGTTTTTTGTCTTGTAATGTATGGGGGCGAAGAGGTATAATGGGTAATCTCTAATTCCAATTTCCATCATTACACAAATTTTTATATCCCTAAAAAGTGAAAGAAACTGACTCTTTGCAGGAGAAATAAAGCTTCACCCTTTTGCTTGCCCTACCCTATTCTTCCTCAAACAGTTGAATCTCTACCTTTCTCTGCTCTTTCCCCTATTGGGTTTCTTTGACCTTGTTATTCTCCTTCATTTTTAATTCGATCCTTCATCTCTTTTTCTTCTTTGCCTGGACATACCCATTTTCTTGATAAGCCGATTATCTTTTCTCTTTGCCTTTGTCTTCTTCTCTTCTTCTTCTTCTTCTTCTTCTTCTTCTTCTTCTTGGTCTTTCTGTTTCTTTCGAAGTATGTGCAAAACCCCTCTTTCTCCTTCAATGGCTTCTCAACCGACAAACCCTAACTCTAACTCTAAAATACTGAACCCTAAACCATTAAACCCACATGCTTCTCCTTTTCTGAAATCAGAAGCAAAGAAAACAGATTTGGCTTTGCCTTTAGAACCCTTTCTTCCTCACAAAATTTCCACTCTTCAATCGCAGCCGCTCCCACAACCACCAGTCATGTCGGTGCCGTTAGCAGCTCAGGGTTTCCTTTACTATCCCGATTTTGTCTTTCATCAACCCGCTCCAGCTTGGACAGACCCAGCTGCACCAACAGTGTACTATAATGCTCAAAAGCAGGCATCGCATGCTAATATGACGCCTTTCTGTACTGGGGCTGTGGGCAAGGAGCTGATCTTGTATAACGCTATTGCACAACCTTTAGGGACCTACTCTGGGTTTTATGATCCTAACTGTGATTTACAAAAGGACTCTAGTGCTGGTGATCAGACTGTGCAAACGAGGATTACGGGTTTTACTAAATATGGGGTATTGGGTTGTAAAGAGAAGAGGATGTTCAATAGAAATGGCAAAAAGCTTCGTCTCGCACCACCGAGATTAAGGCTACAGAGAAGTGCTAAAATGGAATCTTATGCAGAGGGATTTTGGGTACCCAAAAAACAGAAGTCGGATAAGGAGTTTGAACATGTTGGTTCCCAGACTTCTACTACTGTAATGAAGAAGAAAGGAGACTCTGATGGTGCTCTAGTTGCTTCTGTTGCTGACAGAGATGAAGTAAACCATGAAGGAAAAACTAGTCTCATGATAAGAAATATTCCGAACCAGTTCGAGTATGTTTCTCTCTCTCTTTAATAAGTTTATGTTTGATGATTCCGTTTGATTTCTCTATACATGGTTGATTTTGGTGTTTTCGTAGACAATTATTGTCTTTGCCTCCATTAATCACTTGCTTAAAAAACCTAGTTCTTAATCTTATTATATTTGTTATTCTTGCTCCAGCGTCCGTCTGTTTGTTTTCGCTTTGTGACCTTTGGCCTCCAAAACATTATCAATAAAAGCTGGTAAAAGTGGAAAGGAATTAATGGCTGATCGTTTTGTCTTCCTTTTCTTTTTGGTTGTCTTTTTTGTACTGTTGTACACTACACAAGTCCAAAATTAACAAGTTATTAATGCTTCATGCTCCATGTGAATAATAAAGGCCCAAATGCTTTTTTCCTTTTCTAATGTTAATTTTCCATAAATGCCATTCTTTTATTCGTTAAAGGGATTTGTTTTGTTTTGTTTCTTTATGGAAATGGAATAGAAGGCACGATCTGCTGCGTATTCTGGACAAACATTGCCTTGAGGAGAACAGAAAGGCCAGGTTACAGTCTGATCCCGTTAGGTCTGAGTACGATTTTCTTTATTTGCCAATGGATTTTAGGTAATTATTTTTCGTCCATTCTTGTTTTTATTTATTCTTTATAGATCCAGAATATTTTTTGATTGGAATTTTGATGGTGAAAATTAGGAACCGGGCAAATTATGGTTATGCCTTCGTTAACTTCACGAATCCAGTTGCTGCTTCAAGGTTTTGGAAGAGCTTCCATAAATATGAATGGCCTGTTTATGTTAATAAGAAAATTTGTGAGATTTCTTGTGCTGTTATTCAGGTTATATATGTTCAAACCCTATCTTTCTTTTGGTTCTTTGACCAAAGATTTTCTATTTTGGTGAATGGTTTTTTCATTTATTAAATCTTGGTTTGTTCTTGTACATAGGGAAAAGATGCGTTGAAGAACCACTTCAGGAACTCGGTTTTTTCTTGTCACACCAATGGATATTTACCTGTAGTTTTTTGGCCACCAAGGGATGGCCATGTCCGCTCCAAGATCATCTTAGTTGGTAGACGTGCTGCAGCCGCATCACCACCGCCACCACCAAGAGGCCCAGCGAATTAGAAAGCTTGAAACAAGAAATTTTTCCATCTGAAAGATTAAAGAAGGTGGTAGCTTTTGGATTCTTGGATTTGGTGCGGAGACTAATAGTAACTTTTTAGGGTTAATGATTGAAATAATGTTGTAAAGAGTGTCTGTCGTAGCCTGTGTTTGCATTATCTTCTCAGATGGTGCTGGAATGGAGGTGCTACGTGGCAGATTCTGCGGTGAAATGGGAACACGGGGTAGTGACTGTCAATTGGTACTAATAGATGGGTTAGGGATTAGTGATCGTGTGTGGGTGATTGTAGTCCTCTCTCTGAGTCTGTAGGTTTTCTTACTGGAAATTAAAAGTTGGTCCTGTGTTTTCATTATCTCCCCAGTAAGTTGGGATTAGTGCAAAGTCTGGGGTGAATTGGAAACATTGGTTTAGGTTTGGTTTAGCTAAGGATTTTGTAAAAGAGCACTACACCCTAATACATGTGTTGTAATTTAATATATATGATGATAGCTTTAGTGGTTTCTACTCTTATGATTTTTATGTATTGCTGACTAATTTATAGAGTATGTGTATTATCATTATTGAATGTGTAAAATAAAGGAGCAACTGATCTATTTCTGACATAATTTAAAATGATTAAAAAGAATGGTAATATTTTTCGTTGAGATTATTTATTTAAATGAAGGTTCGTGATATAGCTTTTCCCTTTTTTTTTTTTTTTTATAAGTCTGAGGGAGCTATATGATGTCTATTTTTCCATTAATAAGAGTATTTCCCACATAAAAAGATGGCTCGAGTCTTGAGTTTAAGCAACCTTATGAGAAATCAGTTTTATATAAAAAAAGTGTTCGTAATGAAAAAAATAAATAAATAAAGAGGAGAGTAATTTTATGGGTTTGCCTTGATAATAAATTATAATGTTATTTTTTAAAAACAAGAAATACTATGTGGAATGTTAAATCCATTAGAGGGAGAAGGGATATGAATCCTTGACTTCTTTTTTTATGAGCGCTTCACTTTTGTCATCCAAATTAAGGATTATTTGAATTTGAAGTCAAGTCTTTTATCACATACAATATGGGCTATATTTAACAAAAATTTGGGAATCATCTTAAATTTGATAACTTTGGAAAGGACGTCACGTCATAGTTCATATTGCCCTCGTTAGGTTTTTAAGCAAAGTTTGAAGTAGGAGAGAATCGCAAAGTAATGATGACAGACAAAAAATTAAATAGTCATTCAATGTGGGAAAAACATTTGTTTGTAATTTTCAAAGTCAAATGAGCACAATATACTCATACATGCACATGACTAATTAAAATACAAGTCAAAGACATATTTCCTTCCAAATAATAGTGCTTAACATTGTTAAATACCGCAGCATTTGGCATAGTCTTTTCAATATCAGCATATAATATTTTAGGAACACAATTTTCAACATCTTAAGTAACGTTTTTTCTTTTGTTTACTTTTATTATTGTTTTTAGAACATTATTGGAGGGTTGTATGATTGGATTGTCTATAAAAGTCAAATATTTCTCACTAGACAAAGAGTTCAGATATTAGGACATAATGTGTATATGGACACATCTTCAATTGCAAGCGAAGTTGCAGATGCAGTGTTGAGATCAAAGTGAATTGGTGGATTTATCTTAATTTTTTGATAATTGGATTGGAGTTGTGAGCTCTTCTTTAATTTATAAAAGGCTCTTTTGTGGAAGTTGAGGGACCCTTTATTCTTTCAAAAATTTTGGAGTAAAATCATTAAAATAGCACCCTAATTCCTTTAGTAGGGCATAAGAAGACTCCTTGTAAATATTCAAATTTTTACGCTAATTTCAAACTTTGTATTTCAATTATTCCTTTCCTAATGAACACCTAATTCCCTCCTTTAAGCCTCTAAACTGAAAATTCAATGCATGCCTCTTCTCTCTCATGCATGAGTGAGTTTGCGTAGAAACTTGAATAGGAGTTAATGGTGTTATAGGAGCAAACTAGAAAAAAAAAAAAAAAAAATGAAAAAATTTCAATGGCATGCCTTCTTCTCTCTCATGCATGAGTGAGTTTTGCGGTAGAAACTTGAATAGGAGTTTAATGTGTTAAGGAGCAAACTAGAAAAAAAAAAAAAAAAAAAAAAAAAAATGAAAAAATTATAGCTAAACTATTTCCTTGATTCTTGTGAAAATTTATCTAAATAGAATAAAGGGAATATGAGTTTTTCTGAAAATTCAAATTTTTACGCTAATTTCATTTTTCAATTTATTTCAAATTTTTTATTTCAATTATTTCTTTCCTAATTAACACCTAATTCTCCCCATTAAGCCTTTAAATTGAAAATTCAATGTATCCTTCTCCTCCCTTAAGCATGAGTGGACTTGCATAGAAATTTAAACAAAATTTAATGGTATTTTAGGGCAAATAAGAAAAAAATAAGGAGAAAAATGCTTTTAAACTATCTCGTTAATCAGCATGAAAATTCAGTTTTCTCTATTTAAATAGAGAAATAAAAAAGGAGTATGTCATTTTTTTTTTTTTTTTTTTTTTTTTTTTTGCATAAATGCATTGGCAAAAGACTACTCTATCGTCAAAAAATTTTACTGCAAAAGTTGAATCTAAGCCAATTATTGTGTTTTTCACAGTCAAATTAATTATACGTTCACAAATGGAGAAATTAATTTTTTTTTTTTTTTTTTTGCATTAAATGCATTGTGCAAAGACTACTCTATCGTCAAAAATTTTACTGCAAAAGGTTGAATCTAAGCAATTATTTGTGTTTCAAGTCAAATTAATTATACGTTCACAAATGGAGAAATTAATGATGGTTATGGTTGGAGAAATTAATAATGGTTATGGTTTTCAAGGCAATTAGGGTTGACGGTACAACTTTTGTAAATTAGAAGAATGTCCATTCGATAAGAGTTAAAGGATAATAAGATTTGAAAAACAAAATCATGGTTGACTCTAATTATATTTGCTCAAGAAAATGAATTCAAAAAAAGAATAAAAATTACACCCTTATCCCGTGTGTGTATATATATATATAGACCTAATTTGACTTTCGTATTAATTAAGAAAAATTAATTAATATAATTAAATTATATCTTCTGTTTTTTTTTTTCAAAAATATCCCTTTGTAATATTAAATGATGGACATTAATTGAGAATATGAATGTACATTAAATAGCGATATGTTAAGAAATTAGATAATAAATGATGTTTTAAGAGAAAAAATAGGACTGTATTTTGAAACAGACGAAAATAGGAGGGAGTAGCATGTTATTTCCAAAACATTTCATTATATTAATCATTAAGTAATAAATAAAAATTGACGAAAAGAGAGATTCAAATTTAAATTTCAAATCCAAGATAAATGGGATAGTTCATAAACTTAATGGGAACTTTCTATCCAGTCCATACATATGTTACTAACATATATCCAGCCCATCATAAATGGATTTAAATGTGAACACGTTGATCCGATAGTTGACTAGTATGGCCAAGATTAAAGTTATAGACTACCTGCGTTGAGGTTTTATGAAGAACGAATATGAGAGAAGTGGGTGAAGGAAGAGAGGAATGAAAATCGAGAGAACGACAAAGAGTAAGATCTATGGCGTGTGTATTTGTAGCAAAAGCATTCAATGACGCATATAAACTGGCATGTGGAATGACTCAACTCATATAACCTAAAATATAATGACCATGAGAGCTAGAGAAACTCATCTTTCTATCCAGACATAGGGTGCTAATAGTAAAATTTAACTGTCTCAATCCAGGGCAATTGCACCAAAAAAAAATTCTGAGTTCCTTTTGGATTATATCCCAAGAATACAACAAACACTACTCAAAAGACGGGGAGAAGTCAAAGTAATCTTTCAATTACATAGATTGTACATTAATTCAGGACTATGGTGAGAATGAGCCAAACCAATCACAAATTAGCTCAAATTGATAACATATGGTAACATATGTTAATGGGCAGCAAAACAGGACCTCATAAATCACCAACATGTGCTCTCTTTAAAATTTCTCATGCTATCTTCCACAAACAAATTTCAATTTTATCTGCAAACGTACAAGCAACTCAACAACAAACATTACAGTTTTGAAAGTTTAGCTAGTTTACAGTTGTGTTCATAACATCATTAAGGAATCAAAATACCTATGCCGAAAACACCCAATATTGATTAATGAACATCAACAAAGTGCATGCAGCAGGCTACTTAGAGTATTAAAAACTGAGAAATAAAGAGGATGGAAACCACAAGCACTTGCCTAAAGTAGAAACTCGATTGCATTAAGTCGTTGTACCAGGACTACAGAGTGATTGCATTGCAACCAAAATTTGAATTATCGGGGAGCTTTTTTCTTCCCTGCAACAGTGACTCTCTTACCCTTCAAGGTTCTGCAATTGTTCTTAGTGCGCTGTCCTCTACATGGTAAACCTTGAATATGTCTTATTCCTCTATAGCACTGAATCTCCTTCAACCTCCTTATGTTGAGAGCATTAAACCGTCTCTGAAATATTCAAGATTCAAAATATTCAGAGATAAAGATTGCCAATTTTTATTTTAAGAAAGAAAGAAAATAGAGAAAGTTAAAAGGGATTTACTAAATCGCCTTCAATCATGTATTTGGAGACCTCATCACGAAGAGTAATAAGCTCCTCCTCGGATAAGTCCTTAGTGATTTTGTTCTCAAAACTGAGATCAGCAAGGATTTGGCGAGCCCTAGACCGGCCAATGCCATGGATATACTGAAGGGAGTATTCAACTCTCTTGTTATTAGGAATCTCCACACCTCCTACACGAGCACATTGGATGCTTAAACCATGGACCTAAATACAACATAAGAGAAATAAACCATTGCTATGCATTAGCATCCAGCTACTTCCAATAAAAACAAAAGGGCAAAACTCAATTACATTGTTTGAATCCTAGAATTCTCAACGCTCAGGACCTTCAAAAGAAAAAACCCTTTTTAACTCGATTGAACTTGCTTGAACCAAGTAATTGCTGATAACACACCAAATTATGTCTAAAATCAACTGCTAAACACGCAAAGCTTTCATCAGATTGCCAAGTAAATGCAGGATATAGCAGTAATTAAAGCATTTGGATTGCCAATAATTTTTTTTCTATACATACGTGAATACCTCTAATTGATAAGCCTAATTACAATTCTAAGCTAACTCGAGTTCAGATTTTGAGAAATCACAGAGCTTGTAGAAACAGGTAATGTAATAGAAGTCAAATAAAAAACAAGAAGAAAGAGAAATACAAAACAAAATAAAAAATAAGCTTAAAATATTTAATGAAATTGGGCTTGCCTTAGGAGGGCTTGCGATCGGGAGAGAGACGAAGGCAAAGAGAGAATTACTTCGCCGGTTGTTGCATATAACTGAAAGTGAGGGTGCCACGGGCATTGCCAGTGCTTGTGCCATTTTTTCTATTTGCTAAAGTTTCTCGGAAGCCAAACAGACGGTAAAGAGCTCCACAGGCTACCAGTCGCTTATCCAGTTATCCTATTAACGGCGAAACTTAGGGGTACTCGCTCAGACAGAAAGATTAGTAGCATACTCAACTCTCTACAATACGAAACGCTGCGTTTTAGGGCCGAAGTCCGATGTTTTTTGGGCTTTCTGGCTTAAGCCCACAGTGAAGTCGAGGGAATTTTTTATAAATTAGTGTTTTTCTTTTTTTTTTTTGGTCATATTTTGATAAATTAAGTATTAATCACATACTGTCCATGTATTTAGCATTACTACCCATTACTTCAGGACGGAGGAAAAAGTTAATTTACCGCCCACCAACAAGAAAGAATAATAAATTACCATTTATTCACTGAATAATTCTAAGACTTGCAAGTTATCATATATTGTCTAATTCAGTACTAATACTCTGTTTTTTTTTTTTATTTTAACTGCCTTTGAGACCAACTTGAAATAATAACTTGAACGCAAATAACTTCACCTCTAAAGAACAACATCCTTCGATAATTTAACTCATAAACAACCAAGTAGTCCCCAGATTCGGTAACCACTTATTTCTGTAAATCCTGCTTCATACATTGCAAGTATCCTAACATTCACGCTAAGCACAGAATTGCAAAATTAAACATTCACAATTCACACATTACTATTCAAAACCAAAGACACCATCAAAAAGCCAAAATTAGAAGACTAAATATAGTTTAGTCACTGCCAACGCTGGTAGTTACTCTATCCTTTTGGTCGCTTCGATTAACCTCCTCTTTCTTGACGTCTTTGTATCGATTCAGCTAGAGATAGACGTCCATCCAGATTGCCTCTTCTTTGTCCTGAGAGATAATATGAAAGCAAATCTAAATAAGAATAGCTAACAAATAATAACAAGTACACATCCTAAGATAATAATAACTGAATTTTATTGATTTAAAATACAGCACTTGGCTTTCAGTTTGATTCAGTTAAAAAACTGATAATGCACTTCAATAATAGAACAATCTGGCTCGACAGTGTTCAAGGCAATCAATGTTATTAACATCCTTACCCTTCCTAGTCCGGGCATTGGTTTTAGTGCGCTGTCCTCTGCATGGCATCATGCAAACATGATTAAATCCTCTGTGGCACTGAATACCTACCAATCTCTCTATATCAGCTTTAACATGTCGCCTCTAAACCACCAAGAATGAATCAATTAGAACGAGTAACTCACTGGAAAAGAAGGTAAAATGGAGTAAAGAGAGAAAGAGAGAGCTTACTAAATCATCTCCGATCAAGTACTTGGAGACTTCCTCTCTAAGAGAGTGAAGTTCAAATCCAGTTAAGTCCTTGGCAGGCTTGTTCTCTAGGCTTAGGTCGACAAGGATTTTGTGAGCTCTTTGGCGGCCAATTCCCTGAATATGCTGAAGGGCATACCTCAACCGTTTTTCATTTGGGATTTCAGCATTACCAATTCGAAGGCATTGCACCCTTTGGCAACGGAACTGCAAAAAAGTGAGTTAAGGATTAATCTAAAAAGAGAAGAACTCCAGTCAGATTAAGAAAAACATATGAGTAGGAAGTTGCAGTTTGTGATTTATAAATTGTTTGGGACACCAAAAAACTAGAACCTCCATCCCAAATGAGAATACATCAACGTTATCATTGATGACCAAAAAAGTTCGCAAATACACTATTCTGTACTTCATTTTCTGGAATCTAATTACCAAGTAAGAACCTTTTGCTTGATAAAATCAATCACGATTCACGTATTTCATAAGTTCTAACATTTCATATTAAAATTGCAATCACGAGAATTGCTGTTAAGCGTTTCCAAAATCTACTGTAATTGTGTTTTTTTAACTGATAAGGCATAATAAAATAAATGGCATATGCAGAATATAATAAACTAGCCCAGTTAATAAATGAGGTTGAAACTTGCACAGTTGACCTTAAGATAATACCAGAGTCCATAAGCAAGCAAACAAATAAAGAGAAATGAGAAAAGAAATAAAACAGAACTACAGAACCGAGCAGAGGGAATATCATAACCATAGAAAAGATAATATCAGACTAACACCACTGTATCACAGATTGCCAAAAGTAGCAGTGCAAGACCTTAACTTGATTGCTTATCCATTTTGTTTTTTGGGTAACAAAACAAGAAATCAAGGAAATAAGAAGTATTCAGCTCTAAAATTTCTAAGCATCAATTGATAAAACCCTACATTCAAATCCTGAAAACCCTAAAACGCAAAATTAAGAAAGACGGAGTATTTGGTACAGTGAAACTCACCGATAAATTCTGTAGAAGAGATTGACCGATATTAGAAAGTATTCCGACCGATCCACGCGAACCCAACCTTCGCAATGCCATCTTAATCTTAATAGCAGCGAGAAGAGAGATGCGCAGAGGAGTTGATAAACGAGAATGTTTTAATCCAATTCTATTAGTAATTACAGAAGCGGTGAGAACAATAATGGCTGGTTGCCCCCCGGGCCCAATCCAGAGCCCATATCTCTATTAAATATAGCTTAGAGCCCATAACTCTATTTATTACATTCTTTTTTTTTTTTTTTTCTACCAAAGAGTTAAACTAAAATGACATACATAAATTCTTTGCAAAAGAAAAAAATGACATACATAAATGCTTTTTTGTTTTTTATTTTTGCAAACTAAAACTAAGATAATTTATTTACTCAAATTAAAAAATTTCTTGAATAAAAAAAAAAATCTGTCTGAATTTTTTAACTATTAGTTGCCTATTCAAAATAAAGAGGATGGAAACCACAAGCACTTCGTAAGTAATTGTATTAAGAGTAGAGATAATACCTTTAATTTACAGTTTTATTTATTAAATATTATCTTAATCCAAATCAAATGACGTTTTGCATAACTAATATTCATAGCTATATATATATATATATATTACTTGTTAATCTACAATTTTATAATACTTAATCAATTGTTCTTGTTCCCAACCAATCTAGTTAATCCTCCGAGGTTGGCCAGTTGATCCTCGGCCTTGGCCGCCATCGCCACCGAAATTGCCATAGAAATTAAAATTGCTGCTGCCACCACCGCCGCCAAATTCAAATCCGCTGCCGCCAGCGCCTCCATAAAATCTAAAATCCCCGCTGCCAAACGAGGTGGACCCGCCCCATCCGAAACCGAACCCTCCACTATTTCCACTCCTGCCTGCGCCTGACCCAAAGGTAAAAGAGGTGCCATCAGGACCTGAACCTGTAGCCCAAAGATAATTCCAAGTCCCATCACGCGATGACCCAAACTCGGAACGGAAGTCCCATCTCGGGTTCTGGCTGTTGCCGCCTCTGCCTCTACTGCTACCTTGATCTGCCATCTCCTTGACTTTTTGGTTTTTGGTTACTGCTTATGCTTTCTTTCTTCCGGGAATCAAATGATCACACGACAGCAATTTATTGTACACAGGCCCATTCAAGTTTTGCAATTGGTTTTGGTCAGGTATTTTAATTTTTGCACTAAGCCCATTCTCAAACCCATGTAATTTAAGGACTTTTTATTTTTTCATAACCGGATATGTAATCCCTCTGGACCATAAAACATAAAAGTTTTTTACCCTTTCAGTATTTGTTGGTGATCGAACTTGTATTCTTACTCTTCTAAAAATTGAGATCGTTGACCACCTCAACTAACACCTTGTTAATTTAAGTAATCCAAGGAGTTTGGAGAGTTGAACTAAACCAATAAAATATAAGCCTTTGTTTGGATGGGAAGAGAGAAGGTTTATTAAGGTGGAATTTAATGATATTGTTTATATTTGGGAGGAATGTAAGATAAATCAGATTATTATATAGTTTAATTTGAAGGTACTAAAAAGTTGTAATAATATTCTTCATATAAAAAATGTCCGAATGCATAAATTTGATTTTATAATTTTATTAATTATCTTTCTAATTTCTTTAAATTTGCGAAAGATCTATCACGACACATTTCAATAATAACTATATTTCTCCTAAAAACGAAATGTGAAAGTGCAAAGTCATAGTTATACCCTTACAAAATTATTTCATTTTGATTGAGGGGTATAGCATTACTAAAATATAAAAGTGTAAGGTTATAATTGAACACTTACAAAATTCAAGAAGTCACAAGAAATTCAATGTTAAATTTATGTGTTAAGCTTATAAAAAAAAAATATTTTACATGTCAAAATTCATTAGACCTATTTTTTAATAAAATATTAAATCATGGATTGGGTATGATTGTGATAATATTAATACTCCATTAATTTGGCAAACCTCTCCAAAAATTATTGACATGCAATTGTGGTGAATCTTTGAATGGTTTATTAAAGTAAATTCAAGTAATTGAAATTTTTTAGAGTGGAGGAATACTTCTAAAATATATATACAAGATATTTCATAACCTACTGACTACGGAAGATTTTACCAATTACAAACATTTTATAAAATTTTAAATATTTTATACTCCAATTTCATAAGAACACACATCAAACAAGTATGAAGACAGTCGTAATGAAAATCAGATGTATAAAAATATAATTAACTGCTTCATGTGAATGTATAATTATAAGGTTGTTGATGGTGTCCGTATCATTCTTGGTGTCCAAGAACCTTGGGAAAGGCCTGAGTGCATCAAACACCATCATCACCTTCACCAAATGCATAACCGAAACCATAAGACCCGGGGCCTCTACCACCATAACCAAACCCAAAACAACCACAACCACCAAGGGTTCCTCCATAACCCGACCCATATCCAAAATTGCTTCCATCAGGCCCCGAACCCGTGCCCCAATCATAAGTCCAACTTCCTTCTGGGGCTGAGCCGCTCCCAAAATGGTATTCCCACCCTCCATCTTGGGTCGAACGGACTTGATCACCAAGGTTATTCCTGAACTTACCCTTTGTAGAGGATGAAACAGCAGCAGTAGCAGAGATATGACCTATAACAAGAGCAATTACTAGAAGAAATGTAGCTTTAAAACATTTCTCAAGTTTGACCGCCATTTTACTTTTTAGCACGCGAGAGAGGCAATATGACAATAACCTAATTTATTTAAATATTTTGCAATAATTTGCATGTATTGATAATTAGATATAACGGTAATCTGTCTTTTGCGTGCCTTACTAACGTGTCTCTCTCTGCAAAAGAAGCTCATACAATTCGTGAGTTGCATTTGCTCACACACACATTGCATGTTCATGAAAATATATGCTTAGCCAAACAAGAGATAATGCCAAAGATTAATACTAAGTGTGCAATTATAATATAAATTAAGGATAATTTTTTATTAAATTATAAAATTTTAACTAGGGTTTGCACCATAAAAAATACAATTAAGGTTGAAAGTGAAGGTGCTGCTAATTAAATGCTATTACAGAATAATTTATAATTTGGCTAATTAAATTGCTATTACAACCCAATTAGTTTAATAATCTGATGATGTGGAAGCACATCCTGTACCCTTCAAAAACAAGGAAGCAGCAATTTTATCAACCAACCAAACCAGTTTTCCATCTTTGGGCCAAACCATCTGGACTGGATTATTCCCTTTGGGCTTTTGGCCCATCATGGCATCCAAAAAGGAAGGTGCCACTTCATTCCCAGAGGCCACTATAGCCACATGGGCCGCAGCATTAATAACGGGAAGCGTCGTTGTTACTCTTTCTTTATAGCCGTCAATGGAGACGCATGAAACCCACTTGGACTCCTCTTCGTCTTCAGGCACAACGTATGAAGCCACGTAGCCATTGACCCCGAGATTCAAGAGGATGAGGTCAAATCTAGGACAGTCACTTAATGGAAGAGCCGGGACCGTCCGGTTTTTAACAAGTTGCCTGATGGAGGACTCGTAGCAATTGGCTGCCGATTCTCCCGGTACGCCGTGGCTCACTGGAAGAATGTGATCCGGCAATATAGGAACCTTCATCGTACGATAATAATTAAAAAATTTGATAAACGTGGTTACTATTATTATTATCAAATTAATAATTAAATTTCATTTGTGAACAATTATCATAATTTAGTAACAATTTATTACTATTTTGTATTCTTTTCCACATATTTTAATTATTTCAAATTGTTTTATTATATTGATTTGATGTATGGATAAACTTGTGCATTAGATATTTACAGTAACGAAGCTATGACTCTAGAGTCAGGGAAAATGTATAATATATATTTTTTTAGTATAATGAATTTAAAAATAAATTGAATTATGTAATAAAAATCTACCACTTCCATTCATAATAATAATAAAAAAAACTATTATATGAATTTTTTTAACAAAAACCACATTCCTCCTTTGCAATTTCATGTTTTGAAACCGCTGAATAATTAGCTCATTGTCAATGTTATAAAATACATCTCTTTCCATATAAATGATTAAATAATCATTCATCAAAATATCTTATGTTCTATTATACAATCAATTCTTTACAATCTTCATTGATGAAAATGCTCTCTCTACAATGTGGCAATAAAGTAAAACAAATGCTAATTTAATAAGTGAGTATATGAATGGATCAACAATTTATCTTTCGGTTTCAACTAACTATTCTCTCTTGGAAACATCAACTCAAATTTTTATATATTTAAAAAGACATTCAAACTAAATTAAGAAGATTCATAAATTTAAATATAACAATATGAGGAGTTCATTTTACAAATATATTGATAGTTGCTTAGAAAAAAAATTTCAAGTTTGGTAATTGCTTCTCCTAACTTTTGAGACAAAGTTTCATAAAATATAGTTTTCCACTTGTTTACACACGTATTTTGAAATTTCAAACTATTACCATAAAAGTAAAGTTGGACTAAACATCATTTAAAAAAAAAAAGTTGGACTAAATATAAATATTATAGCTCTATTTGGTAAAATTAACCATTTTAGTAGTTATTAACTATCAATTGGTTTATTAATATTGTGGATTTCTCCGTAAATCGTTAACTATATATTCCTTTTGTACCAAAATATAAGTCATTTTTTAAAATTTTGGCACAATTATTAAGAAAGCTATTAATTCTCCAAAATTATAATAAAATCATGGTTAATTTGACCAAATTATTCTTTATCTCAAAATCAATAGTTAGTTGTAAAGTTATTTATTGTATCTAATATAAATAAGGGTAACATTGAAAAAATATCATTTTTTACCTCTTAAAACACTCAAAACGACTTATATTTTAGCACACAGAGAATGTTAGATTTTGATAAATTGATCTAGACTCCTCTAATAAGACCCGGATTATGCTAGAGTGGCCCTCACAAGTGTGCCATGTCTCCACACATGCTAAAATCATCAAATATTAAAGAAAAGAACATTTTATAATCTATTTTCTAAAAGTCTAAATGGTAATACATACGCCATGCTATACGTTAAACGTTATTTCGGAACAAGGATTAAGATAAATTAGCTTGGTATAAAGGAAAGTTTTGGATTTTTCTATTTGTCCTCCTATATTTTGGTCCTATCCTTACCCACCAATTAGATTTTCAAGCTTGTGGTTGCTAGATATCAATGTCATGTGCGTTATTATGGCTGCCCTATTCATTCAACTCAGGAAGAACAAAAACAAAACAAGAGAACACCAATCTCTCTACGCAATAAACATTAATTTGCGAAGGAGAAAGAACCTTAGAGAGGAAATATTCTTTAGTTTGCCAATAGATGCTGTCTGGGTGTCTTTTGGGAACCACATTCTCTTCAGCCCAAAATACATACCATTTCCTCCACTCCACCGTTTTCAAGTACGGTGAATTTGTTAGCTTCCTGCATTGCATGCACATTATGAACATATTAATTAATTGATTTCTAGAAAAAGAAAATAAAAGACCACTAACAGATACACCAGAAAAATATAATTAAAGTGCTATTGAAATAGAGATATACATACTCCAAGCGTTTTGGTAAATCGCCTCCAGAAAGAACAAGGGAAAAAGAGCCTTTCTCGTTTATACAAGACTCTGAAATTTCATTGATATAATCAGCTAGTCCTGAAGATAATTCTTCACTGCTATCAAACAACCTGATATCTGGGACGTTTTTCTTTGCCATTTATGTCTTTATTATTAGTTTACTCTCAATCCAAACATTTTCGCACGCACGTATATATATAGGAATCAATGAGCAAACGGTCATGCTTTTTTTGTACTCGTTGCAAGTAAATGTAATTTAATTTGTATATATAATTTTCTATTAATTTTTTTATATATAAATTATAATGTTATTAACTGTTTATGTTTATATATAAGAGAATGGAGGAATATTGAATTATGAAACTTTTTAATCTTATTAGTTGATTACAATTATATTAAAAATATTATTAAGGATAATTTAGTCCTATTCTAATTAGAAAATTTTTAATTTTACTGGTATTTTATTGGTTGATTAAAAATATGAGTAAGTGTAATTTAGTCCTATTCTCATAAAAAAAAACTTTTAATTACTTGGCATTGATTTATTTATTTATTGTTTTCAATTTCTTTTTTAAATGCACTGCATGAGTTTTTAATTTTTAGGATCTTTGACGATTTTGTAGAGCTTCTTATTTTTAAAGTGAATTTATTAATTGTTATGATTCTTATATTAATTATGAATATAGAAAGAGAATAATCAATTTCAAGCAAAGATGTTTTTTTAAAGTCTAATTTTTTATTTTACTAATACTAATGTATTACTTCCAATAATAGTCCATTCAAAACCATAAATAAATAAAATTGTTCTTTCTAGAAAAACTAATCTTTTTATTTATTTTTCATAAAAAATATTTAATCATTCAGATTCACTGCACGATATCACAATTTATGAGATAATGTAATCACCATTAATGTTTTTTTAACAAGGATTTACAAATTAGTGTGTGTGTAATTAAAATTTCATTCTTCATATTTAACGAGCATGGAACCAAGTAATACTGCTAGCTCCTCGAGCGGGGCAGTGCTACAAAATATAAGAGTCCAAACTATGTCTGCAACTGAAGTATACCAAATTTCTTACATAAGTAATAAAGGATTGTTGCAATCCAATATAAAAAATCAACCTGCTGATTAAAAAATATTAAATCAACCTACTATTATAAAAATAATAGGTAAACATTACATTAAATATGGAAGAATCAACATGTACTTGATAACTATGACCGAAAGAATCAATTGTAGAAAAATCAATTTATTGATTGAAGAGTATTAAATTTATTACAAAAATGATAGATAAATATTACAATCAAATATAGAAAAATCAATATGTACGTAACAACTATGAATTAAAGAGTTAGATATATATCAATTAATTATCCATAGATTTATTATAAGTAATACTGTTATCTCTCTATGTAGCAAGCGATCCATTAAATAGTAATAGTCTTCTTTTCACAAGGTATGAAGTGATATTGAATCTAAAGCTCCATTTGTTTCCTCAATTTATTTCTATTTGTTTATTAAAATATTGAAACTTAGTTTAAAAATATAAAAATTTATCATTTGAATCGTAAAATAAATAATTGATTACTAATGCTAAAGTAAAGTCTTCAAAATATTGTTTACAGAGAATCTAAAAATTTTTTTATAGGAAAAATTAAATAAATTCTTGATATCCAAGAAAATAAAATTTATTTGATGAAACAAATAAACTCTGTGATGATTTTTCCACTAGAGAAAGTATATATAATTAATTATTTATTAATTAATAGTTACACAAATTAGATAAAGAGTAATATATGAAAGATAGTATTTTCAAAATATGTCTAGTGTCCTTGTAGAGAAAATGTGGGGGTTGTTTATAACTAGGATGTAGCTGTTGGGCATGGGGATGGAAGCAAAACCGAGTATTTTAGGGTAGTCGTCCACGTCTCCCCCTCCCCTCGTGCTCCGATCCGTTTAACAAGAGTACGAGATCATAAATATATTGTGAAACTGATGCATATAGTAATATTACTACCTTTAACATATATAGGTAGGTTACGAGTATAAGTTTCTCGGTACCTAGTACTCGTTATTTGCTATATTAAATGAGTTTGGTCACAGATACCTAGGATATTTTACCCATTGTTAATAAAAAATGTATTTCAAATAAATTTAAATTTGGATAGTTTAAAATTTATAAATACTCTACCTGATTAAAAAATAGTTTAAATGAGCTTAAGATGAGTATAAATAGTAAAATTCTAAATGAGTTTAAGATGATACTAAAGTCAATGGTTTTTGAGGACTAGTATGAGTAATAAACTTCTAATGGATACAGAAACTACTAGCTTAAAATTTACGGATACTGCCCTGTTGCATGTTATTTGTATTCGTTGAATTTTAGATATTGCAAGTAAAATTATTTAATTTATATTTATAATTATTTATTATAAATAATGTTACTATGAATAGTTTACATTTTAGAAAATAGAAAAATATATATTTTATGAAATAATAAAATAAAAAATTCGACAATTAAATAATTTGTTAAGAAAATAATATATTTATAATAATCAACTATATTAATTATGTAAAGAACAATAATATATACTAAAAATAAAATAAATTTGACAAGCAAACTGTAAAAATTACTTATCAATCAATTTAATTTTCTAAAAAATTACTTACAACAAATTACAAGAAAATAATATATTTATAATAATAAAATGTTTTTATAATTTGACAAGCAAATGTAAAATTACTTATCAATCAATTTAAATTTTTATAAAATTACTTATCAAAATTACTCCGCTCCTCATAAAACTTACACCTCGACCCATTCATACACACCAAACCAATCAATAAATGGTTTTTTTAGAACTTGTTATTGTTTTCTCTTTTTCGAATTAATAAATTATTTTTAATTAATTTTATATATGGTTAAGGAAATATTTCCTCCAAAAGAAAACGGAATACTGCAATCGTTTGTGCATCTCAAGTGGAAAACGTGACTGATAATTATCTCTCGTTTTTTATGATGATAAAATAAAATTCCATTTTGTTATTTTGAAAAAAAAAAATTGCAGAGGTTCAGCGTAGTTTGTTTTGATAAAATGAACTCAGTTATGGGCCTGTAGCAGATACTGCACAAGCCAGAAAAGACTTATTTGATTATTACATGCTTCTTGCTCATAGAAGCACCCGTTACAGTCTAGATATACATATATAATCACTCTGAAAACTAGAGAAGAGAACTAACTATTAGCTTGAAGTCTTCAAGGTCAACAATACCATTCCCATCTCCATCCATGGAATCAACAATTTCTTGACAATCCTCCAAAGACAATTGCAATTCCTTGTTTCCAATAACTTCATATAACTCCTCTGCAGTGACAGCCCCATCACCTCCACTGCTAAGAGCTTCGAAGGCAGCTTTGAGACAGTTTGCAAGCCCCCCAACTTCCATGTTCTTAGTGTTCATCTCCAAGAATTCTTGTATGCTTAGCAACCCATCTCTGTTCGTGTCTCCTTGTTGCATCATCGTCCTTACATCTTGTTCGCTAGCGTTGTAACCTAGCGATGATAATATGCCACCAATCTCAGCTGCTGTGATATTGCCATCACTGTCCGAATCGAAGGCTCTAAACGCCTCCACCAGACTCATGACTTGGCTCAGTGTCTCAGTTTCTGCTGAGAGTGATTCGGATTGAGCCATGAAGATCCAATGCTTGTTTTAGAGCAAGATATGGAAACGCATGCCATGGAAGTATAAATAGAAGAGCGAAGAATCCAAGATAAGATATTGATTCTTTTGCATTATAATCTACTTTGCTTTGCCTTTTTTTTTGTTGGAATAACAATCTGTACAAAAAGAGAAAGTAGATTATTCTTATTCTTTAGAGATATTAAATTCTACCATGTCAAACTCACAGAAGGAGAGATTAGATTGGCTAGTCTGTTTTAAAAATTGTAATTTGGTGTTCAGTAATTTAATCGTAACCAAATATGCTTATCTATTGTTTTCTGGAGGAGGAAGCTCAAATTGCCAGAAAAAAAAAAAAAAAAACCAGAGAAAAAAAAAAAAAAAAAACAAAAAAAGCACACAATAGTAGAAAAAAAAAAAAAAAAAAGCAAGTAGAAAAAACAGTTATATGAAATGTAATTTTGAGGATATGATTGTTTTTTTTTTTTTTTCTTCGTAGAAACCATCCAGCATCTGAAGTTCATTGGTCTAATTAATCTCGATTAATGCCGAGCAGACTCACAAATGGGGTAAAGCGCTCCCTACTAAGTTCTAAAAACTTTATATCTAAAGCTTGAATTCGAGACCTCTTGTTAAGGATACGATTGTATTTTTATTGATTCTTTTACTATTAGAAGGTTAAATTAGAAATTTAATTTCTAGTATTGTTATTAAGTTGTTACATTATAGAATATTTCCCTTTTTCAATTCATAAGGAGTTCAATTAGTTTCTTAAAATTTTACATTTTACCCTTATAAAGTATCCAGTGACGGAGCCAGTGGGGTTCTGAGGGGACCGACCCCGACCTGATCAACTTATTGGCATAATGGTTAAAACTCTGCTACTTCAATCATTGGTTCTGAGAACAACCCACGATAGTTGAAGGTTTCTTTGTTTTTTTAGTTTTTTTTTTTTTAGTTCAATTATTCATCATTGGTTCTGAGATCAAATGTTGATAGTTGCAGTTTTTTTTTTTTTTTTTTTTTTTGCCAGTTTCTTTTTTTTTTTTTTCCTTTTTTTTTTTTTTTTTTTTTTTTTTTTTTTTTTTTTTTTTTTTTTTTTTTTTGGTAAGAAGTTTAGTTTTTAGTTCAATTACTTTAATTTTTTCTGTATTATAAATTGACTTAATTTATTATTATAATAAGCACACAATATCCAAATTTTTCATAAATTATTTCTTATACCCTGTAGAAGAATGATTTTGTGCTGTCCCTTAACGCTTCTTACTAATTCTTTTTTTTTTAATTTTTTTTTTTTTTTAGGTTATTTAATGTTACATCCTTTTTAAATTTTAGTTTTAAATTTAATTTCATTGCATGAATATATATAAAATTCATGTTAATATTAAAATATACAATAGAATATAAATTTATATTTTAATTTTTTAATTATCGATTATTTAATTAAAACTTAACAACTCAAACAAATTTTAGAATTTTAAATTCATTGAATAATCACATGAAAGAAGAAATGAATTTAATATTATAATTCATAATTCTATTTTAATAGTTTTTAGAAAATAATATGAAATTGAATTGATCGAATTTTTTTTTTTTGAGTATGAATTGATTGAATTTTAAAATTACAATAAAATAGTTAACATTTTAAATATTAATAATTATTTTCATTGTAATTTCTAACATGTAAATTTTAGGAAATTATTTCTTTCCTATTGAAAGTCATTATGTATACTAAAAAAATCTCTATTAGTTTTTGTCATTTATAATATTTTCATTAAAAAATTTTGACTATATGTAATATATTTATTTACGTAATTAAATTAATTTTAAATGCTTTTTTAATCAGATTTAAATACTTTTTTAATCAGATTTATTTTTTATTCGTCGTGAAATGATAAATAAATTTTCCGCCCCCTTACGAACAAATTTTGGCTCGGTCACTGAGAGTATCAAATTGCTCCAAATTTAAGCTCAAGATCCAGAAATTGTGGATCAACAGAATGCGACTGTTTAAGTCAATTAGCACTTCTGAAAAAAAGATTCCTAACTTTTCTACAAGGAAACTGTATCTAATTACAGAATTAAAATTAGTTTGGTGCATGATCAAGCAGCAGCCTATTAACTTTTATATCCTTTTGCTGCACTGCAACCCACATGATAATTCCTTAAGCACACGCTTCAATTTCCTCTGCAAAATAAATACACATAATGAAGCTCAAAAAATAACAGTAATTGAGTAAATAATTACTAATTAAAACAAAAGAGAATAGGTGTAAGGTAATGCCATTTACACAGAAGCTAGAAGCACTTTTGCCTCTTGAAGCCGCCTTCCTTTTATTATGAAATTCATCATCTCCGCCATACTCTTCTGTTGCAATTCTCTCATACCCACATTGCCTTTGCTTTCTTCGAAAAATCCTCTCAAGAGATGTTTGAATCTTTTCTTGGGCACTCAACCATTTCCATTTCTGTTTCTGGATGCATTTTCATTTTTCCTAAGATACAATTTCAAAATACAAATTGAAAAAAAGAAACAACTTACTTCAGATTTAGGCCTGGATGAGTTCCTTCTGGGCTGCCATTCTTGTTTATGAGAACTACTGTCCCTTAACTCGCGGGCATAGGCTAGAAGCTCAGCCCGGCGATTGTCACATCGTATTCTTTTGGATGATGGATTGGACATAGCCATTTTTTTATTCGGACGCCTTCTTGGTAATTCTATATATACAGTGATAATAACACCATTGTTGTTATAATTTTCCCTGGAAATTTGACTGTTGATAACTTTCCTTGCCTCTTTCTTGGCCATGGATTTGGATTTTTTTTTTTTTTTTTTTTTTTTAGATGAATCGAGACAAGCATAAGTAAACTAAAATCTAAACAAAACTATTTTAAAATCATCTAAAATAATACAAAATAAACTTTACTAACACTCATGTTAACTTTATTATAACATTCCATCTATTTAGACATGCCCACTGACTAACCCAACAATGAAAATGTCCACCCATTCGATATTTCCTTCAAGCAACTACAGCTTCAAATATTTCCTCTGCCTATCTTATAAACACACATAAATGTAGCTTACAAAAAAATAACATAATGAGTAAAATAATTTACTTAATAATCAAACACATTTGAAATACAAAAATTCTGAGGACAATAGGCTCATTTGTAAGGGTTAATGCCATTTCTCTACAGGAAGACTAGGTATCGACGGAAATTATCAAGTGGACTACTTTTAAGATGCGTGACCTAGGCACATAACCATCAATTTATTATGAATCATGTTCATCATTTCCTTACTACGTGCAACAGACATCATACCTTCATGTGTGTGCCAAAAGATTCACTACGCATAAGCATTAATAGTCCTTCAAAAGACATCTTGGCCTTTGCTTTCTATCTGAGAAGCCTAAAAATCCTCCTTTTCAAGAATGTTGAATCTTTCTTGAGGGCACTCAACATTTCCATTTCTGGTTTTGGATGCATTTTCATTTTCCTAAGGATTTACAATTCTTACAAAATTACACAATTTGAACAAAAAAAAAAAAAAAAAAAAGGAGGAAACAAGCTTACTTCCAGCAGATAGGCTGGATGAGTTCCTTTCTGGGCTGCCATTTCTGTTGTGTGTTTGTCAATGTATCAAACACTACTTGCATTCACTCTCCAGACCCCTTTTACCAAACTTTCGGGAGCGGGCAATTTTCTCCCTTAGAACTTCAGTTCCCTCTCTATTTGGGTCGTTTGGGATTTGTTGCACATCGTAATTCTTCTATTTGCAAAATCATGCAAATATGGATGGGGACATAGCCATGATTTTTCTTTTATTCGGTACTACGCCTTCTTGGTAAATTCTTTATATACAGTGATACATAAACCACCCCATTGTTGTTATAATTTTTCCCTGGAAAATTGACTGTTGATACACTTTCCTTGCCTTCTTTCTTGGCCATGGACTTTGATTTTTTTTTTTTTTTTTTTTATAATAAGTAACAAACAAGCTATAAGTGCATTTCTGTTTTTTTTTTTTTTTTTTTTTTTTTTATAATAAAGAACAAGAAGTCTATAAGTGCATTTCTGTTGTGATCTGGTAACCAAAACGTCTATAAGTGTGCTTTAAGGAAATGTTCAAGCGACAATTGTGCATGGGCCTTCGCATATATACAAAGTCCAATACGTTTGGATATTGGGCTTGGGCCTCCATTGGGTAAGCAATCAGCCTTGGTGAACTGCTAAACTTCGTATATATTAGCAGAGTATGAAAAATAAAGGTAATAATTATTTTATTAAAGAAGGCTTATTCTTTATAATAATTATATGAATAAGATCTTTAATATTTGCAAATAATGAAGAAAGAAAAATATTTTTAAATCTATAATTTTTATTCTGATAATTTAAAACAAATATAACGTTCAAAACTGTATAAATGCAGATATATGTTTAGAGCCATAGAGATGCAAATATAATATTCAAAGCCATATAATTTTTATTTATTTGTATCTTTAGAATACTCCTAAATAAATATTACTATATAGTATAAACCCAAAAATGATATTTTACAAAAAGAGCTAAGCCCTGTGATAGCAATTCAAAGGGATAACCTAATAATTGCTATTACATGATTTAAGAAAACATTAAAAATACAAAAAATAGTATTAAAATTTTTTACTAATAATTTTATGCTCATATAATGAGAGTATATAGCTATATATAATTCCTAAAAAAATCATATTTTCCATTATTTTTCCTAAGAAAAAAAAAATAAAAGAATGATCCTAATAATCATTTCCCTTGTCACCTAGAATTCTAGAACTCTAGAAGTTCCCCTTCTAATCAAATTAATTTTTTTTTTTTTTGTCATTTTTCCTTTTGCAATAACAATCATTATTCATTATTATTTCTTTGTCATCACTTTGCCCTAATAAATATGCAAATTTCAAGTGCCAACTTTGAAAATTTGCTAAGCACTATATGTATCTGTATACATTAATTATAAGTTCATTGAATTGAACACTTTGGCATAAAAAAAATTAAAAAAGGGCATTTAATTTGGACCCATCATTAGTTTTATGGTTTCAGCAATCACTTAGTATTTTTTTTTTTTTTCTCATATTGAATGATTCTTTTTTATTTGCTTTTGCACATAGAAACCCATTTGGCCAATCAGCCATCGGTTTGCTTTTAAGTGTATCTGATCCAATCTTTTTGAGATTTGTCATTTGTTTGACCATAAAAATATCTTTGTTTGAATTAAAAAATTTTCAGTACATATTATAATTGGTGAAACCTAGTCCTATTGGTCTTTTGGTCATTATACATTTTTTATGAAAAGAATAGTTAGAAATTATTAATATATAGAGAAGAATCTTTTATAGAATATGTGTAGGAAAAAAATGGTACAGCCCCTAGACTTATTTTAACTCAGATTTTAATTAAATAATAATATTTAATTCAGTAATAAGTTTGTGAACTCTATGTGCTCTTTCGTTATGTTTTCACTTTTCATTTCAGATTAGAAATATTTTTTTAAAAAAATTAAAATATGTAAATAATGTCTAGCTTGAGTTATAAAGCTAATGTTTTGAGACTGACTCTTTCTCCTTATTTCTATAATTGCTTACTAAAAATTTGTAATATATATTATTATTACAAAATATATCATATACAAAAAAAAAATTATTAATTTTTTAAGATGAATTTTAATTTTTATATTATAAAATAAATATTTGATTGCGTAAATTGTAATATTAATATTTTATTATGTGAAGTGGACATTATTATGTCCCAAATGAATCTGCTTTATCCAGACAAAAATAAAAATAAAAATTTACAGAAATAAATAATAAATGAAAGGTTCAGAGAACCACGTGGGTGGAAACAGTTAACATGGAAACCAAAACCACAGATTTAATTTTATTTTTATTTGTTTAAAATGAAACTTGCAAAATAAGAAAATAAATAAAAAAAATAAGTTTATATTTAATTGCATGGTCTAAACTGGCTGGATGGAAGTTAATAAATCATGATCCAGTTATTTTCTTACTTATTTGACATTTAATTAGGCTATTTTCAACTATAAAAATCTCAAAAGTGTTATTTTGATCGACTAAAATTTTCAATTAATTAATAAAAAAGTGATTGGATAAAAAATTTTTGAGACGAAGGGGAAAAATAGTATAGAAATTCCATTTTTTTGCTTAAAAACAAATAAAAAGAAAACAGTATATTCTACAACGATTCCCTCCAAACATTATCTTTTTGCTATATTTAGCATTTAAAATAATAAATATAAAAAACAATGATGCCCATTTTTCAGTACAATCACATCACCACATTGTGAGGAGCAGAGAAGAGTAGTAATTTTTTTCTGTTGTTTTGTGTTTTGTTTCCAAAAAAAATTTTGCAATTTCAAATAATAAAGCAAATACCCATTTTTTAGGCCCTCAACAAACCTATGGCTATGGACAATATTAATTATACCAAAACAAAAAAAAAAAAAAAAAAATTTATCTTTTTCATATTATTTACATTTAAAAATAATAAATATAAAAAAAACAATTATGCCATTTTTTCCACTACAATCACATCACCACATTGTAGAGCAGAGGAAGAGTAGTAAATTTTTGTTTCTGTGTTGTGATTTTGGTTTATCAAAAAAATTTTGCAATTTCAAATAATAAAGCAAATACCAGATTTTTTAGGCCCTCAAACAAAACCATTTATGCTAAAGGACCAATTATAATTATACCAAAACAAAAAAAAAAAAAAAAAAAATAATATTCAATCTTGAAAAAATAAGAACCTCTACGAGCAACAAAGACATGGCTCAAACCTGTCCACTTAAAGGCCCAATTTCACTTTATCCCCTTCAGTCTCTATTAGCCGCCCCCAGGTGGCCACTTCTTTTCTTCTTCTCCTCTTCTATTTTTATTTTTATTTATTTATTTATTTATATTGATTAAATTAAGACCACGCCCTTTCAATGTGTTACTCCATCCCCTTCATTGGTTTACTAAGGTTGTGAATGCATACTAATACACCACCCTGGTTTATGTCCTGTTCGTTTAAATGTGTCTGTTGCCAATCAAATAAAAGGAAAACCCGGATTAAGTTAACTCGTAAGGTGGTGTGCTGGTTATGGAGGACTTATAATTAAAGCACTACGCTGAAGGAGAGGAAGATTACCTAAGAGAGAAAAAAAAAAAAAAAAAAAAGAAATATATATCAATCTTGAAAAAATAAAAAACAGAAAAAACAAAAGTTGGCTCAAACCTTCACCTAAAGGCCAATTTCACTTTACCCCTCAGCTCTCTATTAGCCGCCCCCAGTTGCCACTTCTTCTTCTTCTTCTCCTTCTTCTATTTTTATTTTATTTTATTTTATTTTATTATATTATTAAATTAGTGACCACCCCTTCTAATTTGTTACCCATATGACTAAATCACCACCTTATCTTCTTTATTTTTTGTGTCTGGTTTGCTGCTAAAAATGGGTTGGGTCGCCCCATGTTTCTATCGGGTTGGTTGGCCATTGGGATTCCCATGCGCCACTTCTCACTTCCTCATATTTGACCCCTTTCGCTGCTTGCCCTTGCCTTTGCTTTCGCTTTACTAATTTTAACTCCTAACTTTTACTAGTTAGTTCCCAATTAGCTGTCCATCACTTGTACTATTTCTCTATTTGCAATTTGCTAGAATCTTCTAACTAATCTAATCTAATCTAATCTTTTTATTAAATTCATGAAATTAACTAAAAAATTATAAAAAGACTTACGCAAGATATCTAGACCCGTGTCTGTTTTAACAGTCTATCTATTTAATTCATTTTACAAGTTTAAAAATATATTAAAAATAATAAGTCAAGAGTTATAAGAAAGTTAAGAACGCTTAATTACTTATTATGGAATTTTTGATATTTTCTTTTGTAGTAATTTATGTAATTTACAAAGTTGTACATCGATCCAATTGATAAACAAATGTTGAGTACTAGAAAACATTAAATCTACTAGAGTATACTTAAAAAATTAATTCAAAACACTAATTCATAATAAAATAAAAACAAAAATAAAATAAAAGTGTGGATATTGAAAGAAATATTAGCTCCATTCTGATTCAATTCTTGCAATACCTTCTTTCTCGTGTTAGGCTTTTTCTTTAATTATGAATTATTAATTGCTTTATTTTAATAATACTGGGAATAATGGAACATAAATCACTTTTGAGTCTTGACTATGAACGATCATTATTCTTCAACCAAAACTCAAACTAGGTCAATGTAATGTTCAAACACGATTCCATATTACTTAATAATTAAAAGTCTCCAACCTTACTTAACATATGATAATGAGTTTAATTTATTATAATAAGCTTAATGTTTGTAATAATGTTTTATTATTTTTTTATTATAATTTGTTTTTAAATAAAACTCTTCCAACACCCATAAGTTTAACATTTAAAGCTTTGAAAACTTCTCAACAATGCATAGTCATCTTTAAATTGGTAATTAAAGCTAACTCTAATTGTTTTATTTAATAATATATCTTTTATAATTACAATAGATATTTTTTTTTTGTCTTATTTCAAAAATATCTTCAAAAAAAAAAAAAAAAAATCTAAGAATTACATACACATCCCATTCAACTTTATTACTCGGCCTCCGTTAAAACTTCTTACTTAAAAAAATATATATTTGTTTTAAAAAACAACTCAAATATCAAAGGATGAATCCAAAATATAATTTTTAGGTAATAAACTTGCACATACAATTGCTAAAAATCTATGAAATAATGAAGATAATGGGAGCAATAACAAAAATAAAAATATATATATTTTTATGGAAAATTTAATGGGATAATGGAGACAAAATGCCCCGATTGCCTCATTGTATTCAAATTGATTAACATAAAGATGCGTATCAAACACAATATATTTGGATTTTTTTTTTTTTTGGCCAATATTCAAAATTAGTATAATTTGTGGCCAATTTTGCTTATTTTTCCATTAAAGTCGACCCCACGTGCGATTTGCAATAAACTATAAATGACAAGCTAAGTTAATGGAGTCTTTGGTGTAAATTAATTAACTCATTTGTAATTTCCTTCTGGGGGAGTTGCCATTTGCCTACCTTACCAAATACAAAGAATGCCTGAAAGCACTGTGACTGCATGTTGCCTCGAAGGATCCATGCAATTGCACCTAATTATCTACCTTTTTTTTTTTTTCTCTTCCCCTTTTTAACCTATCTTTTCCCTCTCTCTCTCTCTCCGACTCTTCTGGTAATTTCATTATTCAAGTAAATAAATAATTATTTACAGTAATGCACTCTATACTCATAAAAATGTTAAATCAATGTGAATTATGAATTGGCATCGAATAGTGTGATGTTATCACTGATATAGAAATATTAAAAAATGTAGGCAAAAAAATTAAATTTCAAATTATATCAACTAAATTTTCTTACTTTTTATGAAAATAAAAATAAGTTTATCTCGTGGAATGGAGAGAATATATTTTTCTGTGATAATGATATTCATAATTTATGATTATATTTCTAAAATGCAATTTATAAATATAAAAAATCATGACGTTAGCCAAAATAGCGAGATTATAAATACTGAATTTACATTTAGCAGTTAGATTTTTTTTTTTTTTTTAGAAGTATTAAGAATTTTGATTGCATTGAAATGTCATAAATGAGTATTTTTTTATTGGATAATTTTTTTTCTCCATGTCATTTTCTAAATTAGATAAGGTTGAAAATTACTAACAATCCAATTTCCTATTCACAATACAAATAGAAAATATCTATGCTATGAAACAAAACTTTTTTTTTTTTCTAAAAAAAAAACAAGGTGGTGGAAGTACATTTGCGTCTGTGGCTGCAGCCTCAACCTATGCCCTCTTGGCTCATAGGAACCACTCGAGCCAGGGGGTCCATCTACTCTCCCCACGCCAGTCGACGCCAGCTAAACCATTTTTTTTTTTCTTTTTCTGTTATTCTAAAAAACTAAAATAAAAAATAAAAAAATAAAAAATAATAGTTAAAGACTAGCTCCTTACGATCCAATCAAACGGGCCGCATTCCTCCCTATTACACGTTCCTGCAAGCCCAAACGAGCCTATATAAAGCCTATGCAATTGCCTCTTTCTTTTCGCCTTCAGTCCATGAAAGAAATTCAAACCTCTGAAATATAGAAAAAGTGGAGGAAAAAAAAAAGAAAAAGAAAATCTCCATTTCTTCTAAATAAACGAGCAATTCTTTCTCTACTCTGTAATGGCGGCCTCCGTCGACAACCGCCAGTTCCACCTCGAACCTGCCTTAAACGGCGTCGTTCGCCCATTCAAATCTGTCCCAACCCACCGGTCTGATTCTCCGGTTCGAACCTTCAATTTCGTCCAAGATTTCAACCGGTCCAACAAAAAACCTTTTCCTGCAACAATGGAGGTGGATGATTCCTCCAGCGACGACGAAGAAGCTAATGATTATAACGATCTAATCCGCAAAGGAAACAGCGAACTAGAGCCGTCGATTTTCGATCAACGAGATGAAGGAACGGCTGACAACTGGGTTGAGCGTAACCCGTCGATGATCCGACTCACAGGAAAACATCCTTTCAACAGTGAAGCACCTTTAACCCAGCTCATGCACCACGGGTTCATAACTCCTGTTCCCCTCCATTACGTTCGAAACCACGGTCCCGTTCCTAAAGCGAGCTGGAAGGACTGGACCGTGGAGATATGCGGTTTGGTTAAAAAACCGATCCGGTTCACTATGGACCAGCTGGTTAAGGAGTTCCCTAGCAGGGAACTACCAGTGACCCTGGTTTGCGCGGGCAATAGAAGAAAAGAACAAAACATGGTTAAACAAACCATAGGTTTTAACTGGGGCGCTTCAGGAATATCGACTTCAGTGTGGCGCGGTGTACCATTACATTTGGTGCTGAAACGGTGCGGGATCTACAGCAAGAAAAATGGGGCCCTCAATGTGTGCTTTGAAGGAGCGGAGGATTTGCCAGGAGGCGGCGGGTCCAAGTACGGAACCAGTATCAGCAAGGGGTACGCGATGGATCCATCGCGTGATATCATATTAGCTTACATGCAAAACGGTGAGCTTTTGGCTCCGGACCATGGTTTCCCTGTTAGGATGATAATTCCTGGTTTTATTGGGGGACGTATGGTTAAATGGTTAAAAAGAATTATTGTTACCACTCAAGAATCAGACAATTACTATCATTATAAAGACAACAGAGTCTTGCCTTCTCATGTCGATGCCGAGCTTGCTAATGCCGAAGGTAATTAAACTTTTCCTTTTTCCTTTTTCCTTCTTCATTTTAATATTTTTTTTTAAAAAAATTATAACTAGTATTTTTATTTTTTTATTGCAAGAAAAAAAAGGAATAATGTAATTAATGTTGTGTTATATCTATTTATGCAGCATGGTGGTATAAGCCGGAATATATCATCAATGAGTTAAATATAAATTCAGTTATAACGACGCCGTCTCATGAAGAGATCTTGCCTATTAACTCCTGGACGACCCAAAGGCCATACACGTTGAAGGGTTACGCATATTCTGGTAATTTGAATAAATCTTATAATAATAATAATAATAGATTTTCGATGAATTTTCCATTTTTATGGAAAAATATATGTCAAATAATATATGTTAGAAAGAGGCATAATTTTGCTTTACGGATTTTACTCACGACCCTTCCTCTTGTTCACTAAAACTTTATTGATTCTCATTCCTTATATAGGTTACCTAAAGCTTTAGGCCTATGAATATAAATTTCTAGTTTTGGCTCTGGTAATAATATAGAATTTATAAATGAATTCCTCTGTATTAACGATATTATTGCTTTTTCTTGAAAAAGAATATATTTATTTTTTTAAGTATTGAGGAAAAAGGATCTCGATCTGAATCTATTATCTAATCGTATATGCATTTATCATTAAGCTATATTTTATTCTATGAAAAATAGAAATTTTAATTGATAAATGAGGTGGATCTTACATAAATTAATTAATCACTTTATATATGTAAGAACACATTTTGATTAATAGATGAGGCCGGTCTTATAATTAAATTAATTAGACAATTTATAGATTTGCTTGAAATGATATCTTATATCTTTCCGATGCACAAGATACTAAAAATAAGGAATAGGTTGCATAAATTTTGGTTAGACAAAAACAAAACCAGAATACTAAATATGAAGCAAATTGAAACTTATGTTTTGTAATGGCAAGTTGCAAATGCAAACCAAGTTAACTAAAAGTGTCAGGTTTTCTAAAGAGTCCTTCCCCGGAAAGTAGCTTTCTGATTTGCTAAATGCATAGGTGCTGGGAAGAAAGTGACACGTGTGGAGGTGACTATGGACGGTGGTGAAACGTGGCAAGTCTGTAACTTGGACCATCCAGAGAAACCAAACAAGTATGGCAAGTACTGGTGCTGGTGCTTTTGGTCACTTGAGGTTGAAGTGCTTGACCTTCTCGGTGCCAAAGAAATTGCGGTTCGAGCCTGGGATCAAACCCTCAACACCCAACCCGACAAGCTCATTTGGAACGTCATGGTATGTTTAGATATTTTATTTTTTAATTAATTACTACTTATTTATTGATTAAATTAAATAAAGTTCTCAAATTTTATATTGAAAAAAAAAAGCTCAGTATGACTTTACATTTTTTTATGGTATAATAATTTTTAATATCCAATATTATTTTTAATTAAAATTTTTAGCACTTGTTTAATAATATGGTGAAAAATAAAAACAATTTAGAAAATTTAAAATTAGCTAACAAGAACAAGTGCCAAGTTGTGACCACTTGGGTATAATGAAGGCGACATTAGAGTCCTATTGGCGTATGTTACAGCTTAAGAATCTAAAAATTTCGACGTACCACAGCCCCACAGAGTTTGGAACTGTGTGCCTGCCCCTGGAAGCAACTGTAACTTTCACCGACGTACCCCCTTGGTGCATGCATACCTCAGCCTTGAATTCCTACGAGGTTCAATTTTGTCAATGATTAAGAGTGTTAGATTGAAAAAAATTATTACTTTTTGAAGTTTGAATATTATTTTTTGAACATAAAGAAATACTAATAATTACTATTGAGTTTAGCCATTTTACATGTTAATTATTGACATTGAAGTGGACCACTAATTTGTCTTTCTTTTAGATATTAAACAAAGAAACGGCGTTTAATAATTTTTTCCTAAAAAAATAATTTAATTAATAATTTAATAATATTAACCCATTTAGATTTTTAACACTTTCATATATTCAGACTTTACTTTTAATATCATTTTTAATTTAAAAATTTCTTAAACAAAGTATATTCCACATCTGTATCTCTCCTTTTAACACTTAGTTGTCTAGAGAAAAGTAAGAGATTTTTATATAACTTTTCTGATCTTTCTTTATCATGGTTAATTTATAGGGCATGATGAACAACTGCTGGTTCCGCATAAGGACAAATGTATGCAAGAGACACAAGGGTGAAATCGGAATTGTCTTCGAGCACCCCACCGTGCCGGGCAACCAGTCCGGCGGATGGATGGCCAAAGAAAGACATTTAGAGATATCATCAGAAAGTAACCAAACCCTAAAGAAAAGTGTCTCCACACCTTTCATGAACACTTCCTCAAAAACCTTCTCCATGGCGGAGGTCAAGAAACACAACTCCGCTGACTCTTGTTGGATAATCGTACACGGCCATGTCTATGACTGCACTCGTTTCCTTAAAGACCATCCCGGTGGCACCGATAGTATTCTGATCAATGCAGGCACTGACTGCACCGAAGAATTCGACGCCATACATTCCGATAAAGCCAAGAAAATGCTCGAGGATTATCGAATCGGTGAGTTAGTTGATTCCACAGCTTATGCATCTGACTCCAGCGTTTCCTCGCCTAACAACTCAGTTCACGGCGCATCTGATATGACTCAAACACACTTAGCGCCTATTAAAGAAGTTTCATTTGCTCCTGTAAGAAATATAGCTCTGATACCACGTGAGAAAATCTCATGCAAGCTTATAAAAAAGGAGTCTTTATCTCATGACGTGCGTCTCTTTCGCTTTGCATTGCCATCTGAGGATCAAGTGTTAGGCTTACCAGTAGGTAAGCACATATATTTGTGTGCCACTATTGAAGACAAGCTATGCATGAGAGCCTACACACCAACGAGCACTATTGAGGCTGTGGGGTACTTCGATCTTGTCATCAAGATTTACTTCAAGGGTGTCCACCCAAAGTTCCCTAATGGAGGGCTAATGTCCCAGTATCTTAACTCGCTACAACTTGGGGCATCAATAGACGTGAAGGGTCCATTAGGCCACATTGAGTACGTCGGACGAGGAAAGTTTATGGTACATGGTAAACCAAAATCTGCTAAAAAATTAACCATGTTGGCTGGCGGGACAGGAATTACTCCGATTTATCAAGTGGTTCAAGCCATCTTGAAGGACCCAGAAGATGATACTGAAATGTATGTGGTGTATGCGAACCGGACAGAAGATGATATTTTGTTAAGAGAAGAGCTTGATAGCTGGGCTAAAGAATACAGCGATAGGTTAAAAGTGTGGTACGTGGTTCAAGAGTCTATCAAGGAAGGGTGGCAATATAGTGTGGGATTCATCACGGAAAGTATCCTGAGGGAGCATGTTCCAGAAGGATCAGACGATACTCTGGCTTTGGCTTGTGGGCCACCACCTATGATACAGTTTGCTGTGCAGCCTAATTTGGAGAAGATGAATTATGATATCAAGGATTCGTTGCTAGTATTTTAAAGAAAATGTTGAAACTTGTATATAATATTTATATCTATTTTTTTTTTTATTGTTTAATAAGATGGCTGCTAATATTCCTAGCTTTTATCTTCTATTTTCTCTTCATAACAAAAAGGCGGAGAGGGGGAATAAAAATTGTTAGATGGGAAATTAGGTTTTAGATTTAGAGCAGCAATATTTCTCTTGTATGGAGCATCCAATGAGCCAAATATCTTCTTGTATATATGAGAGAAATGTTGTTGCTGAATATAAATACAGTACAAATGCTCTTTGTACCTCTCATTTTAATTTCCTTTTGCTTATTTACGTAACTCTCTATATCAAGAGCTTAATGTAATGAGTCAAGTCACTGGTAAATTGTTCAAATTTCAGTGTCAAAAATTTCTATCTACTTTTTCTACAATGTTTGAAAAATATGCATAAATTTTTCTTTATTGACTGATAATTTTTGTTTTTTTCTACAATATTTATCTATTCTTATACATGGCCACAAACAGACGAATTAGGTTTTCAGTGAAACAGTGATAATACGAATGAAAACTGCAGAGTGGACTGATTGCCTAAATGTAGTTATCTGTATTTCTATTGGAGAAAATTCCATGGAAGCTTCCTCGAAACAGACAAAATAGTTCAACAGAGCGACCCTGTTGGTGATTGGACAATAAGAAACTATTTGTACATTTCATTGCCCAAACAACAGTAACTGTCAGTCTCTTCAATTTATTACGATCTTTTACATCATATGTCCTTGTATAGTGATTGATGCATTGCTTCAACTCAACGTTATTTTGCAATTGGATACATCTCTGTCCTCTCGTATTTTCACAACTGCATGTCATATTAAGTTATCATTTTTCTTATAAATTTAAATTAAAATTTTAATATATGATATCATAGCAGGTCTATCTCAATTATTTATTTTCTGATTTGAAGGTATATTAAACTTTATTCAAGTGTCAAGTGAATGTATCGAGATCATATTAATTTGAACTTAAAAATGTAAAGGGCATATATAAAAATATATACTGAAGGCTGATCACCTAAATGATTAGTTATACTTAAACAAAATGATTTGGATAGTTTCACCATGGCTTGGATGTAGTTGCCTGTATTTATTTATTAAGTTTACACAAAAAAGTATTTATCATTTTTATTAGCAGTCAAATTAACGAGACAAAATCTACTTTATAGATTATAATTGACCATTAATCACTTTCTTGGAAGAACTAGTTTATAAATACATTTCACTCACACATATGATGGTTGCACTTTTTTCAAATATTTTAATGGAAAAAGAATGGCTCTTGTCGCTTTTTTCAATTTAGAATGCTTTGAATGAATTTTTTTTTTTTTTTTAATATTAAGAGAGAAAATTTTAATTTAAATCTATTGTGAGAGGCCATTCTTAATCTTGTTGTTAAGATAGAAATCTCCAAGTTTGTAAAATCGATTATTGGAGGGGTGCTAATGCTGTACTTTCATGCAAACGTACGTATGGCCAAGGTACATACTATGCGCCCGTGAGCACGTACGGTACTACGAACATAGGGTAGGTATTCATAAATCATTTTTAAGGTACAAAAATAAATATAAAATATACATAAAATAAAACCCTTCCCAGTTGATATCTCCCCAGAATTGCAAATTTATAGATAGAGAGAAAAAAAAATTATTGATAGTTTTCAAGAGAAATATAATGTTAATATGAACTAATATAATTTTTTATTTAAGAATAACACAAAATAAATAAGAATTATTTGAAAAATATTATTAGTAAAATAACTGTTTAATTTATTAACTCTTAATTCATGAAGAACATAAATAATTTAATTTTAGACGTTCTCAAGAAAATATATAATTAAAAGTAACTGAGGTAGGACAAAAAATAAGTCAAAAAGAAAACAATGATAATAGGAGGAGGAAGAAAGGAAAAGGAAAGGGTGATAGATACCGCCGCGTCCAGGTGGTTGGCGTCCGCAGGCATTGCAGTGAGCCAAGGCAGAATGGTGTGGTGTAGATTATTTGACCCCTTCATTATTCAGTGGACGTTGTTTGGTTGCAAGGAAGGGTCATCTTCTCTCTCTCTCTCTCTCTCTCTATTTATTTCCATTACTATAATTATCTAATTAATTAATGTTGTCTTTACTTCTACTCTATGTTTTGTACATCATAACATAGATTTTAGTATATGTTTACTTAATTTAATTATTCATTAATAACAGTAAGTTGTCGGAAGATTAAACATGAACAATTTAAAATTTTATTGTTTGATGTTATTTTCTATTTGAGATTGACTTTCACACATGTAATAGAATTGGGACAAGGAATCAACTCAAAGAATCAAAAAAAATAGAAATGAGAGGAGAATTTCACACATGTAACAAGGAAGAGACAGAATAACTTAACCTGGCTAAATGATCCACCGCCAAGTTATCTTAACGAAAAATATGTGGCAAGGAGCAACTCCAATCACACAACGACAAACCAAACTTTGAATTTTCAAAATAACATGCTTACTTTACTTGCATGATCATCTTACTTTGTGGATTCTATTGTGTGTATATACCTTGATCAAGTTGGAAACGTAATTTAATTTCTTTTGAAGAGCTAACACTAATTTATAACTTAGACTTAGTTGGTTTGAATATATACCTTTATTCCTTGTCTTTTCTATGGCTATTGCCTTAAGGATTTTTTTCCTCTTCCATGTAAACTTTTCATATCATATATAGACCATTGTAGAGTTAAATGAGTCGATAATAAAGATTTCTTTTCTCTTAATTAGTAGAGGCTTTGAATTTAAATTTTAAGTATGGAACATTTTAAAATTTTAGCAAAAAATATTTTATTTCTTTATAGGCGTACTCAAAACAAATCTGAATTAATCAGAACAATACACTCAACTAAAATAGACATTTGGATTTATATATATGTAGCTCAGACCTCACACATGCATTACATATTTCATGTGCTTGCAACAGAGACACCAAATATGGCGCAGTACAAAAGGAGCCAAAAGAATTAATTAGAGAAATAAAATATTAATAGTTAACATTAAAAGACTAGCTAGCTGTTATAATTGTTTAATTAAACTTTATTATTGACTCCAAATCTAATTTATAAAATTATTTGACATATATATAATTTGACTGACCCAACACCATTAAGTGGCATGTTAGTTGGTAGGACAGATTCTCTTTACATATACATATAAAATAATTTCGTAATAATTATGTCCACGCAACTTGGAAATGGCTCCAAAAACATTGGGTGAGAGCAGACATTTGAAAATTAATTTATTTTTAATTAAAGAGAAATATCAGTTGCAGTGCCTTCTTATAATGATTCCTAACACTCTCTTTTTATTATTAGTTAATTAATTAATTATTTATTTTGATTAATTTAATTTCACAACCATTGTAAGTGGATCCACTTTTAGCAATACTTGTCTTAGGACCAAAGACAATGGGATAGTCAAGTGCTGTCACTTTCTCTCTTGGCTGTGTGTTGTTTTAAATGGCTGCTAATAATAAAAAAATTAATTAGTATAATCTCATATCTAATTTAATTATAATAATGGGTTTTTTTTTATACACTTGTGTATCCTTTCCTCCCACTTGGCTCTACTAGGAGAATAATTAATTTGTTTATTTTATGTTACTTCTTAAGTTAATGTAATATTATTTAAAATAATTTATTAATGCAACAGTTGAAACAATAGGAGTGGAATAACAATATCTGCAAACAAACTCTTGTTGGACATGCCAAAAACTCGAAACGTAGGATATTTTTGAGGTTGTTGTAAATATCTTCTGCAAGTAAAACTTTTTGCCCACATCCATATTGTTGGGATTCTAACTGATCTCGAGTGGGGTCCGCGGAAAAAATACTAGTGGTAAAAGTAAAATAAAATTACTACTACCACATATACCTCCAATAATTTCGTATTGGATATTGACCCACCCAAATCCACCCAGAAATAATAATCACCAGTAAAAATTAAATATATACCGTAAATGCCAGATGAAAAATAAGAACATCGAGATTACGTGGTTCACCCTTCAACTGTTGAATGGCTATGTCCACGGAACAAAAACTGCGCGAATAATCTTACTACTAAAAATAGGTAGCGTACAAAAGGAATGTACAAAAATAGTTGAGATTACAAAAATAGTGGCACTCTAAGTGTTTAAAAAAAAAACACCCAAAAAAATTACAATCCTCACTATTTTCTCTCTTTCCCAATTTTAGGAACCATTTCCTAAAATTATAATCTTTGTTTTATGTTTTTGTACATTTTCATCGAGGAAAACCTTCTCCTATTTATAGGAGAAGGAGATGCGTTTTAATCAACGCATCTACCAACTTTTGTTGAAAAAAAGGAATGCGTACTCATTTTTAATTTTGCTGCCTCTTTTGAACAACAAAAACGTGCTCCTTTTTTGTTCAAACGTTGTGTGGGTCCCACATGTCGGAGGGACCCACAACACCACTCATTTTCTCTTTTTTTTTTTCAAATGTATGTGGGTCCCACATGTTGGAGGGATCCCACAACAATTCTCCCCCTCCCGACTACATGGTGGGACTATCCATTCCTGTCACTTTGACACATAGTTTAAACTTCTCCTTCGGAACGACCTTTGTCAATATATCTGCAGCATTTCTGTCTGTGTGGATTTTTCGTAACTGGAACTGCTTCTCTTCAATGGCAAGCAATGAATATCTTACATCGACTGTTGCGTCCGTGCTATAACATAGTATTTCTTGCTCAAGTCTAACGCACTTTGCACTATCACAATAAACTATATATTCTTCCTAGGCCTGCACACCCCAATTCTGAAAACGCTTAACCAAAACATTTTCTTTTCCTGCTTCCGTTGCTTGCAACGTACCTCTGCTAGCAAGTCGTTGATAACGAAACACATTTTTTTGTAATCTCAACTGCCCTGAATAGCTCCCCCCTGAAATTAAATAGGCTAACCTGATGTTTAGATTTTCTTTCATCAAGGATCACCCCATATCTGCATCTGTGTAACCCAAACAAGTGCACCTTTTCACATCCCAAAAGTTAAACATAACTATTCGAAGTTCCTCTCAGCGTATCAATAAAGATTCCCAACTTCACTGCTTTCCCAATGCTTCTTCTGAGATATCTAGTCCTTTTCGGTACACACCACTGCGTACATTAATAACTTACCGACCGCTGAAAATAATGGAACATTTGACATATACTCCTTTTCCTTCTGCTGTTGATGGGTAGGATTTCTTACGCAAACTTGAAGTGACGCCAACCAGATGTGCTAAACTGTTACATTCTTCATATGAACCCTCTAGAACTCCGTTCAATATATTTTGCCTGTGATAACCATAACTGCAAGGAACATTCTGTCTCGGCATAATCGGCCATTACTGAAGGAATTCACCTTGCCGATCCCAAAACCTTCATGTCAAAATGCTTTTGACAAAGCCCACTCTTTAACCTCTAAATCATGTGTCATCTGGTCCAAACAATTAGCATATCATCAAAACATATAAGAGAAGTATGAATATTACCATACAGGGAATTTCTAACATATACGACAAAGGATCTGCATCTGTCCGCTTTGTATCCTTGATTCACCATGAAAAATCCAAACTTTCTATACTATGTCGCCGCTGTTTCAAACCTGTACAAGCTCATCTTCAAGAACAAACCATGTCCCCATGTCCTCTTTTCCCTTGACCTTGAAACATTCAAGTTGTTCCATATAGATTTCTTCTTCTAGATCCCCGTGCAAGAATGCGGTCTTTACAACAAGCTGCTCCAACTCAAGATTCAAACTGGCTATTAGATCTAGCACTACTCGAATAGAACTCATTTTCACAACTGGTGAAAAAATCTCATCAAAGTCAATAACTTTCTTTTGAGTAAAGCCTTAGACGACCAATTGAGCTTTGTATCTCTCTAGGTTACCATCATCTTTCTTCAGTTTGTACACCCATTTGTTCTTGAGTGTTCTCTTTCACCAGCTCATATGTGTCATTTTTTTTCAAAGAATTCATCACTTCTTGCATGGCCTTTGTCCAGCAATCTCTGTCTTTGCAAGATTGCACATCTTGGAAGCTCTCTGGCTCCCCCTCATCAGTAATCAAAATGTAATCCCAGAAACTAAGGACCTTGGTAGATGGTTGGCGTCTCTGGTTCACCTTCTTAAACTGAGGTTTCAACTCCTTCTGGTGGAATGGGTTCTCTGGGCTCCCCCTGCTCAACCACCCTCTGCGATCACTGTTCATTCACTCTTACAATTGTTTCTTGATCCCCTACGACTGCTCTTTTCTTCTTCTTGTCTGATTCTGGCATCCCATCCTCCTGTTGGAATCATCTGTAAAATGCCTTTCCTGTGTAAATCAACCAACACCATTACTTTGGAGTCTTCACAAGTTGTATTTACCACGATCCATTCTCGTGAATACTACGTCTCGGCTCCGACAACTTTCTTTTTCACTAGCATCCCATAACCTGTAGCCAAACTCTTCGTCTCCCATAAACCCAACCCAAAAGGCGAAAGAAACTGACTTGTCATTCAAGCTTTAATCTCGGCTCCTCGGAAATAGGAACATGCATAAATGCCTTGCAGCCAAAATACCCTCAGATGAGAGTATGAAATTATGTCTACCTGTCCAGACCTTCCCGGATATCAAAACCAATGTGCTGAAGTAGTCGGTATTGATTAGGTAAGACAACTGTGTTGACAGCTCTCCCCAAAAATGGCTTACGGGCTTAGGTAAGTTGGCCATTTTGAGCATGGATCTGACTCTTTCAATAATCGTGCGATTCATCCGTTCAGCAATGCCGTTGTGTTGAGGGGTACCAGGAACTGTCTTTTCATGCCTGATACCGTTCTGACTACAATAATCTCTAAACTCCTTAGAGATATACTCGCCACCATTATCTGTGCGCAAACACTTCAGTGCCACTCCAGTCTCCCTCTCCACCATAGCATGGAATTGCTGAAAGTGCTTGAATACTTGGTCTTTTGTGCGCAACAAATATATCCATGTTTTCCGTGAGAAATCATCAATGAAATGAAGGTTAAGAAATACCTACTTCCTTCCAAGTGATCTACCTCCATGGGGACCACTACGTTCAGAGGTATCAACCTCCAACTTATTGTTCTCCTTCTAAGCTTTTAAGAAATGATACACGATGTTGCTTCCCAAATAAACAATGATTCACAAGGTTTATTTAATTTTACCTTTGGCTAATGGTACGAGGGACTTCTTAGCCAACATATTCAACCCTTTCTCACTAACGTGCGCCAGCCGCCTATGCCACAAATTTGGTGAAGCATCATCTGCAATTGTATATAGTTGACTTGCACATATTATTGCGTGCCTCTTATACAGCGAGCAACATAATTTTCTTCTCGCCACCACCAAAGACCCTTTGGTGAGTTTCCAATTACCACCACCTATATGATGGTGATAGCCTTCCTTGTCCACTACACTCACAGACAACAGGTTCAACCGAAGATCGGGAATATGTCTGACATTTTTAAGTGTTAATGTGCACCTGACACTTGTCTTTATGCAGCTATCACCGATTCCCACCACTTGCGAGACACTATTATTTCCCATTTTAATAGTTTAATAGTGCCCAAATTCTCCTACTTTATAAGTGGAAAAATCTCCTGCTTTATAAGTGGAAAAGTATTCCCTTTTTGGAACATAGTGGTATGAAGCACCGGAGTCTACTATCCACTCGGTATCTACATCTCCAGCATGACAGCAATCTGCATCATGAGTGACTAAAGTCACCTCACTATCTTCTCCTGAAACTGTAGCAGATGTATTTTTGTCATTCTCCTGTCTTCGGTTTGCATTATCCTGTTTGAGTAAATGATAATTTCTTTTGAGATGACCCTCCTTAACGCAATGGTAACACTTTCTCATTTCTCTGGACTTGGATCTACCACCTGACTTTTCATGCCTTGGACCTCTACTCTTGCTCCGACCCCTATTCTCTGTGAGGGCTTGCTGAAACTGTACTGACAACCATCTCTTCTTCGTAGTTCTTCATTAATAGTCTATTCCTTTACTATAGACATAGTTTACCACACCATTTGGAGCTGAGTTACTCATATGATACCACAAGAGTATCCCAACTATCCGGTAGAGAGTCCCAACAGTTAGGCATGCTTGCATCTCGTCTCTAAGGAACCATACTACAACTGCTAACTCAGTTAACGAAGTCCCTCAAAAATCGTTCAAGGCTGTGTGTAATTGATCCGTCCCCTTCTTTAGTTTTTTTTATGACAGCTGTCAATTCATGACTTTACGCATGCATAGAGGACTTTTCCTTGAGCATTGCGTAGCCCGTACATATTTCTCTAATTTCTTCAAGGGAGCAAACTTGGGATCTTTTCATCTCTCACGTAGATTATACAGGCTAAGCATCTATTCCATTGGCTATTCACCCAATATCTGCTTTTTTAATTTCTCCCACTGCCTTTACTTTCATTTCTTCCGGCTTTGCAGGCTTTGCACTGTCACCTTCAATTGGATCATACAGATCTTTGCAATTGAGGTAGTCCTCCATTCTGGATTTCCACATTGAATAATTCAAATCCGTTAATTTGATCATTGCCCCGTCGTTAGCCATGTTGAGTTCTGAATCTGACAAAATTTTACTATTCACGTAAATAGTAACTTTGTAGAAAATTGACAGAATTTACCAACCAAAGGCTCTGATACTAGTTGTTGGGATTCTAACTGATCCCGACTGGGGCCTGCGGAAAAAATACTAGTGGTAAAAGTAAAATAAAATTACTACTACCACATATACCTCCAATAATTTCGTATTGGATATTGAAGATCGAATCCACCAGAAATAATCACAGTTTAAAAATTAAATATATTACTGGTTAAATGCCAGATGAAAAAAATAAAACACAACGAGATTTACGTTGGTTCACTCTTCAACTGTTATGGCTACGTCCACGGGACAAACTCCGAAATAATTCTTCTACTAAAAATAGTAGATTCTTCTACTAAAAATAGTAGGTACAAAAGAGATTACAAAAATAGTGGCACTCTAAATGTTAAAAAAAAAAATACCCCAAAAAATTATAATCCTCATTATTTTCTCTCTTTCCTAATTTTAGGAACCCTTTCCTAAAATTATAATCTTTATTTTATATTTTTGTACATTTTCATCGAGGAAAACCTTCTCCTATTTATAAGAGAAGGGGATGCATTTTAATCAATGTATCCACCAACTTTTGTTGAAAAAAAGGAATGCGTACTTATTTTTAATTTTGCTGCCTCTTTTAAATAATAAAAACGTGCTCTTTTTTTTTCTTTATTCAAATTTTGTGTGGATCTCACATGTCAGAGGGACCCACAACACCACTCATTTTCTTCTTTTTTTCAAATGTACGTGGGTCCCACATGTTGGAGGATCCCACAGCACATGTATGGCTATGAAGAGAGGAAATCAATAAGAGAGAGAAAGAAAGAGAAGTGAAAACGAATTCCGATAGATACACTTATCCAGCGTTCATGAGAGAATTAATATTGTTTATTCTAATATTATCAAAGAACATAAATCAGTAATTTCAAAATAAATTTTGATATACAAAAGAAATCTTGTATTTATCATGGAAGTCTTGCTGCTGCATGCAGAGGCAAAAAAAAAAAAAAAAAAAAATTGTTTTTTCGAATGTTTGTCAAAATTGTAATCAAATTGCTAATCTTTTTTTTTCATTTTTTAATATTGAAAATGAAATTTAACCGAATAAAAAAAAAAAAAAAAAAAACAGAAATTGTTTTTTCGAATGTTTTCAAAATTGTAATCAAAGTGCTATCTTTTTTTTTCATTTTTTTAATATTGAAAATGAAATTTAAACCTGAATATATTACCAGGTTATATATACACTTACCGTTGAATTATGTCTTAGTGTGCAATCAAAATGATACTTTTAAAAGAGGAGAAATAAAATAATTCGTCTAATTTTTTACTTGTACAAATGTTTATCGTTACAATAGATAATTAAAGAAAATGCCAAATGTATTTATCTTTTTTTATAACAACTTATCATAATGGTAATTATATATTTAAAATAAACACAAAAAACCATATTAAATAATATTATAAACTAAATACTCCATCCGTACCATATTAATATCCATTTAGCAAGTAATTTTGTTCCGTTTCAAGTATCTTTGATAAAATTAAAATAACATTATAAAACTATTTCTTTTTTTTTTTTTGAGAAAAATTATAAAACTATTTCTAAATACACTTTTATCCTCACGAGTCAATATAATTATTTTTTTAAAGGATATTTTAGTAAAATATTAACTCTATTAAGGGTTAATGATTTCACACGATTTCCTTAATCTTAGGTAAATTCTCTAAATGCACACTTAATATGGAATGGAGTGGAGGGATTAACAAATAATTATGTGCAATACACATTCTTACATACTATTTAAAACACAAAAAACCATTTTAAACAATATTATAAATTAAATAATCAATAACTATTTGCAACCTACGTTCTTAAATATTACTCTATCTATTCCAAAATGTAAATAGTTTAAGAATAATTGTCTTGTCTCTAAATGCAAGATATCTTGAGTATTTTAAAGAGTAATAATTTTTTTTTCAATTTTATTTTTATTTATATTAGGTATAATAATTATTTTCACACGTTACACTTGATTTTAAGTTAAAATGATAATCTGATTAAATTACCCTTGATTTTGTTATACTTTAAAAAATTAATTATTTTTTAATTAATTCCCATGAAAAAATCTTAATTGATTTATATTTCAGGAAGATCGCTCAATTCCAGTCAACTATCAACTTCCTCACACTTAAGGAAATGATTAAGTCACGTTAATTCTACAAAACTTAATTTCAAATCACCTCAATACCATTTTATTAATTTTCTAAGTCCATATACTTTTACAAAAAAATATCAATAGAGCCAATGGATTATTTTTTTATTAAATTCTGAAAAATGACACTTAAAGTGAAATAAGAAAAGCCTTAAAAACTGAAAATTCAAACGTAAGGAAGGGAGTATTGTAAATATAAGTATAGCAATAAAGAACTATCATCAACTATTCTTGTTGTCACTGACAAATAATTAAAAATTGTACTGTTTTTTAAAAAACGAAACTCGAGTACAAAGATTTTGACTCTTAAGCGCCATGAGTAATGAGACAAAACTAGATCAAAGTGAAGATGTCATGCATGATTTCTGAAAGAGAGACACCATCCGGTAGTTTTGTGAGCTCGTCGCTTCGGTCTTCTCATGACTTTTGGATTTGGAAGGAGACAATTCAAGGTTAAACCGTTCTTGACTTTTGTACGTTTAATTAGCCAAATACATTAATTTAAATTTTATTACTTTAATCTTAATACAACTTATCCTACATCTAAAATTATAGAATTTTGATCGCATCGTATACTTTTTTACACGAATAATAACAGTTTTTAGAATTTTTAACTTTATATATAAAATATTAATTTAATGTGTGATTAATACAAATTTTGAAATAATAATTTTTATCTTTCAACCATTTACTAAGTGTTTAGTTTATTTGATTTTATAAGTTGAAGTATACAATATAATGATTTTGCAAATTGAAGTGTTTAATCAAAATAAAAAAAAAAATCTAGGGTACAAGAAGATTAAAATAACAAAATTCATGCATGAATTTAAATATATGTATTGTCAGTATTGAGCCATGTTAATTCAACTATTGAGATCCTTTACTCCAAAAAAAAAAAATCATTCTATTAAATTTGCAGGCCAACTCCCTCCTTCTTTGGCACCATATCCATGTCGTTTTGTAGAATCCAAATTACAAGAGATATTATTTTCGTCATTATTATTATTTATATGACCTTTTTGAGCTCATCCAGGCACTTTTACAGAACGATTTCATTCAACACTAACAAACAATTAAGCTTAAGTAAGACAGATTTTGGTTACGTATTAACAGATGCTGATTAGAGTCTTAAAACTAAAAAATTGGTAAAATGTCAAAAAGGTCTGATTTCATAGTGAAAGGGAAATTATTTTGTGTATCTAATAGATTGTTTTTTTAATATAAAATGTGGGTATATGCTCTGGCTGGCATACACATAATGTATGAAATAAAGATATAGATTATGACCAGCCAGCCAGTTGTTCAGAAAATATCCAACCAAGACCCACTTGATAATTAAACAAATTAATAATTTTAGTTGTCTGCAAATGTGGGTTCAACTTGAGTTGTGACAAAGCCAACAGGTATGGTTTATTCGATTTCTCTTATGGAGGATTACCCAATTGTGTAGTCTACAGTATTGTTTAGGCCCATTGGGCCTCTCAATTGTAAAGGAGGTTCTAAGCAGGAATTTGTGTAAGCCCAGGCCTGGAACCAAATCCATTTAAAATGACTATCAACTTAAAGGGGAAGAATGCAAGACAAACAGAGCATAGGAAGACCAGAATAACGTAACCAACAGTCAAAAGTAAGAAATAAGTGTAGCCATTACCTGTCATAATAATTCTCAAAGCAACGACAGAACCTGCATAAACAAATCTGGGAACCATCAAGAACAAAGCCTCAAACTGGATTAAAATGCAAATACCAAATATTTTTCTTCAAGCTGTACATAACATATAAAATTCCCAGAGAATTATCGACCATGTAAATTAGGCGAGGTCGGAAAAAAGGCATCAGAAAAACAAACATATCAAGAAAAATGTTGTTCATCATTTCATCCCAATTCAAATGAATATGCAATGCTCAAATGACAGTTGAACCATACCTACGAGGAAATGGACCAACGAAATTCTTTGGCCCTTGTCATTCGTAAGTAATTAATAACCTAATTCAAAGTCCCTCTAAAAATTGCTGTCTACTATTTGTTGAAATCACTAGTCACCAATCAATCTATCTATACCACATCAGGGTAAACACCAAAGTGGCAACCATCACATGTGGTACATGATTGGAAGTGCCAAGCGAATCAAGAGCAGCCAATTTAAGATAGCTGAAACCTTATCATAAATTTCGACTCCTATTGCCTCCTCTATACCTCCAATTTCTCCTTGTCCTCCCCAGTAATAACCTGTGGAGACCACGTCCCGATAGTGCTGCGGGACCAGTAGCCACAGAACGACGCATCCCATAATCATCCTCGTCTAATGAGTCAAAATCCAGGTGAAAGCCACTGTGATATCGGCCACTACTCTGTCCTCGATTGAAGGACTCCAAAGGAAAGAACCCATCATCCAAAGATTCGTCTGAATCATAATCATAATCATTGAAAATGCCATGACGGCCTGGCTCAATCACATAATCACCCAGCACTACTGCCCCTGGCGTTGATGACATAATTGTGCTGATCACATCATTTCGCTCCCTCTCACATTCAAGCTTCTTCCATTTTTCTTCAAGAACAGGGTCCACAGCTCGAGGTCGTGCCAGTGGGTGTTTCCCCTTCACATGCTTTCTGAGCTGTTTATAAGTTCCAACAAATGAGCACTTCTCCTGCATGCAGGTTCTTTTTTTACCATTGAGATACTTCCGTGCTGGTTCTACCACTGTCCAACCCTTCACTTGCCCACGACAGAGTGGGCATAAAAGCTCTGGAACTTCCTTCTTCTCATTAGCCAGACCTGCACCCAAATTGAAACTTAAATTGTCCACTGACCTGTTCAATTGTTGTGTCTCGTCTGTTGAAGTTACTTTTGTATAGGCTTTCTTGTATTGTTCAAGACAGTTGGAATAACGACTACTAGTTGCGCACATATAAGGACGGCAACCCTTGTTGTAAGAGGAACAAAGAAGAAGAACTGCATTGTGCGGGTATTCCAGACAAACTGAACAGGTTGCACCTTCCCAATCATTCTTCTCCAGAGCTTTTGAATGTTTCTTCTTTGAGTGGCAACCTTTAGAATTCTTCCTTGGGCGTGATGGCAAAGGATATGGAGTCATTCTGTGATGCTGAGAACCAGCCTTGCCTTTCACCTTACTAACCTTCGCCATTCACAAAATCAATCTGAGAGACAGAGAAAAAGCAAGAACTCAAATAAATTGACACGTATTATTTTACATAAATCGATTAAATGTTCTCAGCAAACTTTTAAAATAAGGGCATTTCAGGCTTCCAATAAAAACATGAATGATGTTACAATTTCCTACAAGCCATTCTACAAAACCAAGTAATTGCATATAAAACTAGATGATGCCTCAGCCTGTGAGTTGCATTTCCCACTAGCCATGCATAGCACAGAAATTACATGTGGATGGCACTGTGCACGAATAACCATTTAGAATGAAGTAACACTCTCCTCTGTTTGAATAACATATCAACTTCATAGTCAAAGGCATTCTATAAACACATGCAGCAAATGGAAGAAAGAAATAACACAGCATTCACTAGATATTTCTTAAGGAATTGAATACCAAGTGACAAAAAATCAACAAAGTTAGTATTCCTAGTATTTTGTGGATAACCAATACCTAATCACACAACCATAACATTTTATTTCATTACAGTACAGAATCAGGCATTAGTTATGCTGCTTTTAGCAGTCTTCAGTTACAAAACTCAAATGAAAAGTTATATACATCTCAAGAAGTCAAGAAGTCAAGACACAACTTAGTTGTGTAACTGAAGAAATTTCCTGATATATATCGGTTATAGACTCAAATCATTAGAACAAACAACTTGAATTGCAAGAGAAAAGGTTACAAGCACGACCCTCACCAAAGCCCACTCAGGACACACTTTGTATAGGAGGCAAAGCATAAAAAAATTTCTGAGAGCACGGAGCTACTGAATTAACCAAAAAGAACAGTAAAAATTTTTTAAGAGAAAGTAACTGCCTACAAGCATCTTAAGGACAACTGTTTTTTCAAATTGAACTGAATACGTGGCATATTATAGTAACCAGCTCTAAATAATTAAAATATGCCAAAGTTAAATGAACATATGGCCAATCCTCCAGTTGAAAGAATTAAGTTGCAATACAGCAATACAAAGGATATTATCATTTTATGGTTTAAAGTAGACTATTGAGAAATCTCTTCTTTCTTAATTCTGTTGCACAGTTAGGCGCCTTCACCTTTCCTATATTCACCTAACCTAACCCTCCCCACCAAGACAGCCCTGAACTCTTAGTGAGGTTCCTCCAATGTTTCCAGTGAAACAATTGGCTGTTGATTTCAAAAGCACAATTCACCTGCACATATCCCAAGATACTAGGAAAGAAGAAATTAATTGGCATAGAAAATCCAAAAATTCCAAGTCAATAACATAGATATTGAACAAATCATAATTAGTTGGTGAAATGATAAAATTAAGGACATGCAAAAAGATTAATAGGAACAGAAATTCACTTCTATAACTTTTATTTTGATCAATTATCAATAACACAACTTCATTTATCATCGGCTAAGCTTATATGATAACATTCATGAGGTACAAAATTTAAGAGATAAGGGGGTAAAGAGAAAAGGCAGAGACAAAGTGAGAGAGGGATAAGATCATTGAGAGGCATTATTGTAAAGCCAATAGTTAAAACATCCTAAACAAATAATAAAAGTTCATCTTGCTGCATGAAAAAATAAATTAAAAGAAAATTTATACAAGCAAGAAAGTGAAAAAATGAGTTTGTAACTATTTTCTAAACTTAGCAAATAAACAGAGTAAGAAAGTGGTACTAAAACAATGAACTTGATTTATGTACAAAATAATATCCATCATGACTAGATATGATCTAATGTCTTAGTCAGCTGTAGATTTGCACGTGCTTCCGCAGTTGTCAAATCAAGAATCAGAATTTTTTTTTTTTGAATCTAGTTTGAAAATCCAATCGTAAGATTCAATATAACTTTTTAAAATTAATTTTATAAATATATATATATATATATTTCCGTCGAGTTCAAAATAACAAACTATGAAGTTAAATTATAAAATCAAAACAAAGCAAAATTATCAAGCCACTAGATTTTCCTACCCAAATCCATATTTATTCATTATCATTTCCAAATTCAAGCCCTTCATTATCTTCATCTTCTAATATAATATCTCCTTGCTCTTCTTTCTCTATATTGAATTTTTCCACTTGTTTTGTTGGGTAAAAGAATCGTTGAACATGAGAATCAACTCGAATCATAAGATTCACTATCAATTCTGATTCACCCATAAGATTCGAATTGTTTAGCATAAAAATTGAATCGAACCGTGAATCCTACAAGTCAGCAACTTCATGAAGTAGATAAATACTAAATGCTAAACTATAGATTGAATTCTAGGGCTAAACCCAAAAGCTAAGAATCATTATATTTTGGGTTTTCAAAATCAAATAATTTTCTTTGTAATTCCTTCACTTCAGATTAAATTATACATCAAAAAACTTAATTTCTTCTAAATTGAATTTTCTTAATTGCCTTAATTTTCTTCTAAATTAAATATTATATATGTCAAACTAATTTCAAGAATCAGAATACAGAGCCAAAAGAGGATTTTTTTTTTTTTTTTTTCTTTCTTTCTTTTTCAAGTTTGAAAGACACTCTGAAAATGTTCCATACAGTCATTACAATATGAAAATATGTCCAAATTGAAAATGTCATAGTTTACTCAATTTAGTATTCGAAATGCCAAAATGTCGAATACCAGCTAAATCTAAATAAGCATTAAATGCTGCCTATCGCAAACTAAAAGAAATGGACGAAATTAAAACAAATTAGAATAAAAGTATAAATCAAGGCATTAAACATATAATCCTTAGGAATGGATTGGATAACAGCTGGATCATCCCAAACTCAAAATTCACTCAGAACACTTAAATCTAAAACCCTAGGAATGGGAATCATAAGATACAAACAAACTGAAAAACAGAATTGAATAGAACAGGAATAAGAATTTTTACCAGCAGACAGGTAATCAATGATTAAAGGAAAACGAAGAAAGGAGTTTCTTCAAGAAATTTTCTTTTAAATATATCTATTATTGTCCTTTTCCGTTGGGTCGAACAAGGCGGATAATTACGGGCGTAGAGGAGGCGAAGGAGCGACACCCGATCTTCGCGGTCAGGTTCGCCGTAGGTTGCGTTGGAGGGTGGGGTGTGTGAAAGGGATTTTAAATTACTTGTTCTGATTGGCTGCGGTGACTGTCATTTATCGACACCATTACGATTTACGATATTTATACAAATCTTGCTGTGTATCTGTTTCTCATCTGATCGGATACTCTCCCCCTTCCTGACCGGAGCACTTTTTGTCCATGTGGCGCTCTCTACTCTCTAGTGGCCTCCAGTAGTTGGAGTTGGGTCGGGCCTTATCGGTTGGGTTTCGTTCTGAGACCAAAATCTATAGCCCATTTCAAAGCCACAAAAGGATGCGGACATGACGAGGACAAAACTTGTTTATATTTATCAATTAGATTTGCAATTTTTTTTAATTTGTCTTTAGATATATGGGAAGTCAGATTAACCTCGTGGAAGTGAAACTCGATACTTCTCACCCATTACATCTTCTATAAAAAGATTGACCAATCAAACCACATTTAATTGGCAATCCTCTATAAAAGGATTGACCAACCAAACCATATTTAATCGGCAACTTTTCAATCTTAATGCAAAACATTATATATACAATATGTAAGTTTCAATTACATGACAATAGTATTGGATTTTGTATAGTATTAAATGGAAAATTTTTAGTCAGTTTGTCGAGAATGAGACATGATTGGAAATTAATTAGTTCATGCGGACCTTTTTCCCCTTTTGCAATATATTTTAATTTTGAGAATATCATATTTACCAGAAAATGTGATTAACTTTATTCAGTTCCATTATCGTTTTATACTAAGAGGGCAGAGCAAAAAGTTAATAAAGAAGCTTTCTTCAACAAAGCATGATCCCTAGAAAAACATATAGAAAATACAATTAGCAAAATCCAAGGCTTCATCCTTGATACTTACTAAGGCTTCAACATGTCCCTCCGAATGGGGCCGGACATTCCCATGAAAGAAATAATTCGAAATACATTTATGCCATAATAGAATACACAACCAAAAAAAAAAAAAAAAAAGGATTAATACTGGCATTTGCTACAATAATGAGAATATATACACGTGGGTATCTGTTCTGTAATTCTTACAACAATTGCTCTCATTGAAGCCTTCCTCCTACAATTTCCCACATTACAAAATAATAATCAAAAACCAGACTAGCAAATTTCAATAACTTAAGATCAGGAGGTTAACCCACATGGACTTCGAGTTGAATGCAATCAAAAATTAATTGCTGCCAGTGTCTAACAAGAAGTCCCCGCACATTTCGTATGCAACAAGATAAATCAATCCTGCACACTTTGCCATGACAGCAAAGTTTTCATGAGCAAACTCATCAATTCATTGAGCGAAAACAATAAAACACCAAAGAGAACCGAAAGTTGAAGTCAGACAGACGACCTTAATCTAAGATGCAATATGAGGGATTTTTTTTTTAACCAACAAGGCATTTCACATGATAGTGTTTCTTCTTAAAAAAGGAGGCTGTAAAAATAGAGTTTTTTATTTTCATAGTTTAAAAATAGAGAGTAGCAATTTGAAGATAAATTTTACCTAAACATCTGTCACAGTTGTAACTCAGCAAAAGCTTCTAAGACCGTCGGCCAAGATAAGGTGATGCAGAACCTGAAGATGTTGAAAGTGACCGCCTCACAAATGAATGATCTAAGAGCTGAGCAGCAGTAGGACGATCATTGGGGTTAACTTGTAGACATTGCAAAATAAAATCTCGTGCATCTTGCGAAAGAGAATCAGGAACAGGTGGCGGCACACCTTTGCCAATCCTAAACAATGCCTGCATCTGTTGAGTCGTAGAAGGGATAAGCCATTAGAAGCCAAAATAGAAGTCGAGCTGCCCAAACAGCACTTACACTCAACACCTTATTGATTGTAGAATTACTTATTAACTAGCCAACACAAAAGCATAGCTAAAAATAAAGTAAAAGTCTCAGGCCATCATCGTCGCCATCAGTATTATCACAATGATATCTAGGACAGGAGGAAGTGTGAACACATGGCACTTACACATTCCAAATGGGAATATGGAATCTGACGCGTTAGCATCTCCAAAACAGTGCATCCAAGGCTCCATATATCAGCCGGAAGCCCATAGCCCTGGTTTCTCCTATTGACAACCTGCCATATAGAGATTGGTAATCAGAAACACCTAACTGAAATATTGTATAAAAGACTACTATACAAGTACAAGTCGGAAATGTTGCTGAAGGAATAGAACACTGAGCAAAAATAACAAAGCTAGCACATAAAGTATTTTGTGCGAGAAACAGATTCATATACACACCTCAGGGGCCATCCAGAATGCAGTCCCCTTGCAAGATTTTACATCATTCAATTTGGTGGCCTGAAAAGAAAACAACAAATGATTTAGAGAAGAAATTCACCAACACTCAGAATATGGCAAAAAGATCAAAATCAGGGTAGGATAAAAACCTTTGCCAATCCAAAGTCTGCAAGTTTCACAGATCCATTTGCATCCACCAATATATTTGCACATTTGATATCCCTAAAGTACAAATAGGAATGAGATGACTGAAAATAAGTTCCATAGTACATATGCTAGCATGTGCACTCCAATATTGTGCACATATCAAATGCTAACGGCTCTTATATTGTAAAATGTAAATCAGTGCTTACTTGATTAAATTAAGGAAATAAATATAAGATGCCAAAAGGGTGGAAATGAATGGTTATGTTGTGTTGCAAGCCAACCCATGATAGAAAGTTAAAATTTGAGGAGACAAAAATTGCACTGAACTTCAGAAACAAAAATTTAGAAAACCAAAGGTCATGCAAGAACCTAGTCACCTATAACTAGAACTGCCACATAGTATCCTTAGAGCTCTTAAAGTTTCATTCAAAATAAGTGTAAAGATGATAAGATAGAGTTGACAAGCAGAGTTCAGCGATTATCATATTAAGAGTTGTCAATAAAAGAAATAATATGAAAGACAAGGTTATGTGCTAATCAAACAACAAAAAAAGAGGATTAAAACTATCTTTAATTAGCAAAAACTATTACTCCTTCAAGTTTGTAAATTAAATGGCATAGATAATTGATATCAATGTACAAGTAGAGAAGTACAGTGATATCAAAGTTAGGTGTACACCTAGGATGACACTGGTAAGATAACAAAGAAAAATTTAGCAGCACTAATATGTCTCAAGATGCAGCCCTAAACAGAATGGGGTAATGATAAAGAGATAAGATACAAGTAACATACATTTCAATCACTATATAACAAAAAATCTGGTCTGACCATGACAGCCATTAACCATTGGAAAACTACCCAATAAAAGGCATTTATCTCACCTATGAACAACATTGCGATCATGAAGGTACTTCAGACCATGCAAAATCTGTCTTGTGTATGAAGAAACTTGGGAATCTCGAAGATGGTATCTTTGATAGAGACTCATAAGGGAACCTTTTGTTACAAGCTCAAGAAAGATATATAGTTTAGATTCATCCTGCAAAAAATCAATAAATGAAACAAACTTAACGACCAAATACATGCACGCGTGAAATGCCAGTATGGTTATAAGTAACAAGCAAGAAGAAATACAAAGATAAAACACGCAGGTGATATCGGTAGGAAAATTTATCACATCTTGCAAGTTACCAAGCTATCATTCTCCATCCAGTTCAGTTTAAAGTTCCAACCATTTAATCAGATCTATCTAGAGCTAAAAAATATTTCAAATGTATCCAATACAATGGCTCACTTTCCTTGCCGCTGTGTTACAATGTATTCCAAGATAGGAACAATTTGTTTCAATACAAAATATTCTCTGAGAAACGAATTCAAGGAAAAGAAAAATGGGAGCTTCCATAAGTTTGGAACTTGAATAAACATTTTATATGACAAACTTTTTTAACAAAATTTGGATATGTTTTTTAAACAGCATGCATAAGTAAGATGAAGCCAAAAGGAGGAGGTCATGTCTTTGTTTCTAATGATTATGTCCAAAACAATACAGATCAGAGAAGTAAATGCAGAACTAATGTGAAAAGTGAAAAGATTGTACCGTATCAGTGCCGTAATACTGAACTATGTTTTCATGTTCAAACTGACTTAAAAGAGCAATTTCCTGAAACGAACAGGCAGGTAATGTTATGAGAAAAGGAGGGGAATTCTGATAAAGAAATTTTAGTTCAGGTTTCCAAAGAAATCCCTTTTATAATATTTAAAAGATGAAAATAGAAAAAAAAAAAGGCAGTGTGATAAAAACCTAAGTGTGATTATTTCACCTGTTCAAGTTGGTAAATACTTTGCTTGCCTTGACTTCCTTGATCAAGCAACGAAACCTCTTTGACAGCAAAAAAGAATCCATCACTGCAAAAATAAATAATAAACAAAGCAAGATTAGCTCCAAAATGTCCCTTACCATTCTTTAATATAAAGAATGAAGCAATATTTTAAAAGCTGTAATGAGCACTGCGTTGCAAAGCCAGAACATAATTATGATTACGTTGCACCTTCACAAACTTTTGTAATTTAACTACTTACCCAACACAATATTAGAAAATTGATGAAAATGAAGGATGATTGGAACATGGCAAATAAAGGATCAAAAGGTTGTAATCTTCAAGATGTAATCAACTGCACTTTTATATATGGCCCCAAACAATGGATCTATTATCCAAAGCGACAAGGGAAAGATTTGGAAGTTGATCATCAGATTAAAGCAGAATGGATGAAGAGGTGAAAATGCTACCGGATTCTTGTGTGACTGCAAAATACCAACAAACCTTATGGGCAAGTCTTATAGAATTGCAATTTGACTAGTTATGATGTAGGACATTGAGTGTTGACAGTAAAGAAAAATCACACACAAAATTTAATTCTTGGAAAATATGTTGAGATGATATGTGGCCACACAACTTGAATGAATGCCTTCGTGATAAGGAAGGAGCCACACCTATTGTGTGTATGTGTCTGTGGATGTGGGTGGGTTGGGTTGGGGGTTTGGGGGGTGGATGAGAGAAGGAAGGTTAACGAGGTTTGGCCATGTCTGCTGTAGACTGCTGGAAGCCCCCCTCAAGGAAAACAAAACATCTTAAACTAGACAAGAAAGGAAAGGGAGAGGAAGGCCAAGATTCCATGGGAATTACGATTAATAAATTGTATAAATATGCTGAAGAACTAACACAAATCGAGCTTTGATCCATGCAACCGACCCCAACTAGCTTGGAATTGAGGATTAGATATTCTTGTTGTTATTCGTATGACTTCAAAAAACTTAGAGTTTACTACTTGTACTAATTTTAAGAATATAAACATTTTCACGTTATGTCCTCCAAAATATGCATTATCTAGTATGTCATAAATGGACAAGCACATGGCATTCTTACACTATGATTCCGAAGAAATGTTTAGCGTACGTCGTCTTCCTAAATTTTAACTATAAACTTTGATTTCAATCAACCACAAAACCTATAAAATCGAGAGTTAAAAACTCAAGAATAGCTTTGACACGGATGTGTGAGAACCTAAAATCAGATTCAAAGTTAGTCTGAAATCAAATGATAATTAAAGAGTTATGTCGAGAAGTAAAATAATAACCGCACAAAGGTTGAGCGCTTACTCAGAGATTCCTTCATACACCGATCCGAACGAACCACGTCCCAGAAGCTCACCTTTTTCCCAGTAAGTAATAATCCTTCTAAATCTTCCATTAGGAGAAATATTGGTGGGCTCCGTGGTGGTACTCGATGAATCATCGTCATTAGACGTAGTAAACGAGCAAGACTCCGATAAGACAGCTGTTTCTCCTATCCTCAACAAAATCTCCTTTTCTTCTCTCTTATTAGCAGCCAAATCACCTAGTCCTTCCTCGTCATCAGAACTGAAGTCCTGAGTCATCACCAAAGACCTTCTATCGTTTTCAGGAGCAAAATCCCTTAGTATATCCCACGTCGAACATGCGTTATCGATCACCGGTAGTGTCATCGAAGGCGGCGGCTTCAGCAACGGCGGCCTAACCCCTTTGATTCCTCCTCCTACTGCACAAGAAGCAGCACCACAGTGAACATTTAATTTAGCAGGCTCAACTGGCTCAGCTTGAGTTAATTCAGTAGTCTCGCTACTAATGCTAACACTATCCAAAACCCTAGCACACAATTCACTCTCTTCCTGTTCCTGCTCCTGCGGCTGATGATTATTATGCTGTTTCTCTTCCACTATCCTTGGACTGTCCATATCATGAAATCTGGACCGGGGCAGAAGATCGGACGCTGAGCGGACCTTCATCGCCTCCCAAGCAGCCGCCGGAATCGCGAAATCTTCGGGACCTGACAACCCTAAGCTCCGGCAAATCTGGTCAAACTCGCCATCCCTTCCGTCAATCCGAAAACTAGTCCGATCAGACAAATCAAGAGATCTAGTAACCAAAGAACACGAAGAAGAGTCGTCTATAGAGGAGGAAGACGAAGTCGCATCGTACTCGATGTGCTTCGCCGCATTTCGGCGCTCTAACCTCGGCCTCCGCCGGTTCTTAGGGTCCATAGGACCGTCTTTCTTCCTACGGATGAAAAATCGAGGCAACTGATGCATAGAGACGCAAATCCATCTAAATTTCCAAAACTAAAATCACGAGAGCCACGCTACAATTTGAAAAACCCAACTGTTTTTATCTATTTTCTGTCACTTTTCCGAGAAATTTTCAGGAAGCAGACGGTGCGGTGAATTTGGTTGAGATATGGGCTGACCATACAAGAGTCGTAATGGTTGAAAGCAGAGAGACAGCGAGAAACTAAGGAGGACGACAAAGCTAGAGAGAGACTGGTAAACGCCGTCGTGATCGAAGTGAAAACGCGGTGACACGTGGCATGATAACAGGGGTTGATTGGATTTGGAAGGATGTGTTCTGTTTGGGTACGGCTGGTTTCATATTCCAAAACCTACGCCTTTCCGTACGCGCTGGTTTACTCATCACTTTATTAGTAATTCATTTATTGCCTGTCACTGTGTGGTTAAAATTTATAAAAAACAGATCAATTGCTACTTTTGCTTTTCCATTATTAGTTAACGTCATTGATGAACAACCAGTGAGCTTTGTGACTGAGGTGAGCAAATATGTCACTTAATTCCAATTTTTTTGGTTGCAAATATGTACACCAACACATGACATGCACGTCTAAGACAATAGTATAATGAGTAAATTATACTTGCAACCAAAAAAAAAAAATATAGTTCGAATCATCTCCATGAGCATCAATTTTAAATTTTAAATTTGTGATATTTCCAATAATTTATTTTAATTTCAATATTAGTAAGATAAAATTCCATGTAAAGGTCGTTTTTTTTGTTTTTATTTTTTATTTTGTCTTGCATATTTTTTAAAAATAAAGGAAATATTAATAATACAATGTATTTTTAACAAGCTAATCACTCGTATACATTAAATTTAATTTTAAATGGGATTAAAAAGGAATTGCACACAGAAAATAGCTATAAATAAAAATTTTACTGTCATATACCCAATCATACAAATGGAATAATTATTTTTATAGGTTATTTTGCTTATAAATTTGTCACATGGTCTACAGATTTCAATGCGGAATTAACTCAGCCATATGTGGTGTTCTAATATCTTTTTTACTATTTTTTCTCTTTTTGGTATATTTATCTTATTAAATTTTGATATGTTTCAGTGTTTTTATTAAAATGATGAAACACATGTTTATTTTCCTGTTTCTGAAGAGAAAAAAAAAGTATTAAAAGATTGAAATGACTAAAAGATTATATAATAAAACAAAAACTTTAGTTGTTGGCAAATGGGAGTAGCTGCGTGTTAGTTCATAAAATAATGTAATTAGTGGATTTAAGCCTATCGTTTTCTTTGACCAAAAAAAAAACATATAATTGTCATCAATGTCAATAATTTAGTTGCATGCATATCATTAATCAATGAAAATTCTTATTGTTTAATGACTAAAATTGAAAATTATTTATTTCTCACTGTCTTTAAGAAGTGAAGATACCTATTTGTGTTGTTTCATTAAAATACAATACTTTAGTTAAATATTTAATGTGCATAATTTTAACATAAAAATTGAGGATATTAATGTGCATGTGTTATGAATTAAACAGATGTTCTATGTGGCTAAAAGTCTATATGGTTAATTATTACAAAATCTATTTTTCTAATTTATGTAGAACTCTATTAGGGTTCTATTTATATAACTATATATATGTGACTTCTCATCAACTCTCGTATTATCTCTTATATTTTACTCTCTATTCCTTCTCTTTTTCTCTCTGGCTTTATATTATTTTATAACATCATGCATAAATATTACTGGTAGTATTATATATGTAAGCACATGGACATGAGATTTCAGGTCGTGAACTTCATTAAGGCTGCTTATTGTCTCCTTATTTATACCAAATAACATAAATTTCAAAAACTGTATTCATTATAATTTGCATAACAAATCAAATACAATCTAATAGTTTGGACAATGTCTATGGAGGCTTATTGAAGTGAAGTAAAGTAACGTGAGATATGACTATATCTATTATTTGTATTGTTTGGCGATGTAATATTCATTATTATTGCTTAGATAATAAAATATTGTTTTTTTAAGACAAATCCAAAAATATGTTTAGAAGAAAAATAAGGTAAATAAATGTTTAATGATTTTATATTATTTGGTTTGAAAGCATTAGAAAGTAAGGTTAATTATAACCTTATAAAAATATCCTCCTGCAAAAATTACTACGTCTGTTCCATATTACTTTTTACATTTAGAATTTCCAGTTCTTTAAAAAAATCATTAAATTTATCTAAGTTACAATAAATTATTGAATAAATTGACTATATTAACCCTTAATTTAATTTAATTCTCTAAGAAAATCATTAAATTGAAGTAATAATTATTGGGCATATATAAAGGGTGAACATGAAAAAAAACATTTATTACTCCTTCAAACCACAAATGTGACAAGTATTTTGGAACAAGCTATTTTTTCAAATGTGACAAGTATTATGGAACAGAGTTAGTATTACTACATTTGTTCCATAGTATTCATCACATTTGAAATTTCACGTCTCTTAAAAAAATCATTAAATTTGTCTAAGTTACAAATAAATGATTAAGTAAATTGACTATATTACCCTTAATTTAATACTAACATGTTTCACCTAAAAGTGAATAAGAAATTAAAGTAAAAAAAATTTTATAAAAAAATTGAAACAGATCAAATTGAGAGTTGGGTATCATGATTTTGGCTAACTTGGAATTTCTGGGCACAATTTTTCACACTATTACTAACAACAGTTAAGCATATTCTTGAATTAATTAATCAACTCACTTATGATTTGGAGGAGCTTTGGTGAGCCTCCGAAGGTGCGAGGGTGACGGCTAAGTAATTTATGTCACGATGTTAACTTCCTCAGGAATTGTTCTTTATTGGTAGACAACAATTTAATGATGATCCCACATGGCTACTAAGCAACGATACAGCTGATCAATTTTTATGCTCACGTTCTAAGAGTTAATATGTTAATACACTTTAAGAAAGTGTAATTGATATGTAAATAATATTTTTAGCACTATACTCTCTTTGTGGCTAACCGTAAAAAAATTAAAGCACATAAGAGGTACTAGCTACATCGGGAAAACTATCACATTTGGGTAGCATTTATATGTAATACAAAATTTTATATATAATTTATTTATTATATTTATGGAAATTATTTAATTCCAATTAATTTATGTGTTCTTAATTTTCAATTTTAGTTTCCATAAAGATATTAATTACCCATTTGGATTTAAATAAGATCGGTAATTTTTTATTTTGGAATTTTAAGTGACTTTTGTAGTTTGAGTCTATGCTCAAATTGATTATTTTTGTGATAATCTAAATACACAATGGGACATATTCACAATTTAATTAATGAAACAGCATTGAATTATGAATTGATATGTAATTTTTAATACATTGTTCCGCTAACAATAAAGTAACTTAGCAATACTCTGTTTCATTTCCAAAAAATTTATATTTTATGATTTCATCTATATATAATTGGATTAAAAAAGAAAAACTTCTTTATCGAGACCATTTAACTCTCTCTTTCTCATAACCTAGATATAATTTAATAACTTTAATAAAAAAGTTTAATAATTTATTATCAACCATCAAACTCACAAGATATAAGGAAATAATGCACACTTCATCACTCTCCAATTAATTGAGATATTTAAGCAAATGGAAGGATTAAATATTTATTGAATTAGGATTATTTTCTATTTAGCATATTTATTTCACATAGCTTTCTTATTTTAACTTATGATTCAAAATGCGACAGGAAAAATTTAGACCATCATGTGCCTATTTAAAGTGATTTATTTTCCATACTAACTTGGGATCTGTACCTACTTATTTTACTTCTATTAGTTTCAATATTTATTAATTCAGTTTTGATTAATTTATTAATTAATTGTATTTCAGGTGTTTTTTTATTTATATTATATACATTATTGGATATTCCTAGGTTAAAAAAACATATTCTATTATAACTTATTTCAACCATTTATGGGTTTTTTTTAAATTTTACTTACGGAACACAATAGAAAAAATAATATGTTTGTTAAACATTTTTAAAGATTGGAAATGACTTTTAAAAAGATTATTATTACATAAAATTACAAATAGAGTACATATGATATTAAATTTCATATTTATTATGTGTTTAGCAAATTTTGGGGGTATTGGGTGGGAAGATAAGGTTCTGGTTCTGGTGGAAATATAAGTATTTCATCCTCACTTTATATTATATGATGTACTATTTGAGTTGAGGAGGTTTTATTATGACCTTACCTATCTGGCTGGTTTAGATTATCTCTATTTTGTTTAGACTTATTCATATCCCATATAAAAATAGAAGCATCTAATAATGTCATTATATGGTGGTGGTTTCATTTTTCACTACCGTATTCTCTAATATAATGATAGAGTCACTTATGCGCAGTGCAATACATATCTACCATTAAGACCTTACACATCAACAAACCGCTTGCGATATTCCATAATGAAAATTTATATGATTTAATAACAAAATTGACTAAAATTGTAAAATTATTTATTTCTCGACTTGTCTTAAGAAGTGAATAGATACCTATTTGTGTTTTCATTAAAATACCATATCTTTAGTTAAATATTCAACTGTCATAATTTAACAACATAGGAAATTCGAGGATATTAATTGTCGCAAAGTGTTATGAATTAAACAGATGTCTATGTGGCTAAAAGTCTTATAATGTTTAATTATTACAAAATCTATTTTTCTAAATTTATGTAGACTTCCTATTGGGTTCTATTTTATAATAACTATATATAATGTGACTTATCTCATTACAATCTTCTGTATTTCTCTTATTTACTTCTCTATTCCTTCTCTGTTTTTCCTCTTCTGGCTTTAATTAAGTTCATTTTATAACATCCTATGCATAAATACTTACTGGAGTTATTTATATATGTAAGCACATGGACATGAGATTTCAGGTCGTGAACTTCATTAAAGGCCTGCTTATTGTCTCCTTATTTATACAATAACATTAAATTTCAAAAAGACTGTATTCATTATAATTTTGCATAACAAATCAAATACAATCTAATAGTTTGGACCAATGTCTATGGAGGCTAATTGAAGTGAAGTAAAGTAACGTGAGATATGACTAATTAATTAATTGGTATTGTTTGGCGTAATATTCTTATATTGCTTAGATACTAAAATATTGTTTTTTTTAAGAACAAATCTAATAAATAGTTTAGAAAAAATAAGTAAATTAGTTATGATTTTATATTAATTTGTTTGAAAGCATTAAGAAAGTAGATTATATTATAACCTTATAAATATCCTCTCTGGTCAAAAATTCTACGTACTGTTCCCTTATTACTTTTTACATTTAGAATTTCGCAGTTCTTAAAAAAATCATTTAAATTATCTAAGTTATTCAATAAATATGAATCAATTGAACTATATTAACCCTAATTTATTAATTATCTCTAATAAAAAATTCTTAATGGAAATATAATTATGAGGCAATTATATAAGGGTGAACATGAAAAGAAAACATTTATACTTTTCCTTTCAAACCACAAATGTGACATAGTATTTGGAACTAAGCTATTTTTTCAAATGTGACAAGTATTATGAACAGAGTTAGTATTACTCTACATTGTTCCATAGTATTCATCACATTTTGAAATTTCTACTTTCTCTTAAAAAATAAATCATTAATTGTCTAAAGTTATCAAATAATGATTAATTTCACGTCTCTTAAAAAAATCATTAAATTTGTCTAAGTTACAAATAAATGATTAAGTAAATTGACTATATTACCCTTAATTTAATACTAATTCCTAAAGAAAACCATTAAATTGAAGTAGTAATTATTGGTCATATACAAAGGGTAAATATGAAAAAAAGATATTTATGGAATAATAATAAATATACAAAGGGTAAAGAAAACCATTAAATCATTTTAAAATTCATTCAAAAACGGTCTATTTTTGTTTTCATTTTTTTTTATAATCAAAACATGCAATTTTAAAACTAAAACCGATTGTTGTGGAACCGATTATGTCTATTTTCAATCCTCTAATTTAATTGATCGATAAATTAAGAGTTTTAACCCTTTAAATAACTATAAAGATACATCCCCTCCTTTTTTTTTTTCCCCTTTATGGAATACACATTCCCCTCCTTACAAACAACCTGATAATTTAATCTTACTTTGTATTACCCTCAAAGATCTTTATTTGTTTAAAAAAAACAAAAACTTTTAATAATCTTCCGTTCAAACAAACCCTTAATGGCTTCCCATATACATAAATTTGTTTTTCACCTCTTTTGGAAGGAGAAAAAGCCCCACTTTTCGCAAGTATAAATTTGACATGGGCCACGAAAGGCCCTACTGGCTCCAACTAATTCTTCTTCCGACTTTTCTTGGTTCACTTTGTTATTCTTTTTTTATATCCAAAAATATTTACAAAAACATCATTTGCCTCCGATTCGTACAAAAAAATCTCGTGGCTTCCTTTACTTTAAAAATGTCTTTATGACCTTTGAAGTTGTAAATTTGCTACTATTAAACAATCATCCAAACAAACAAAAATGGCTGATGTGTAAAAAAAAATATTCACTTGTAAAAAATGGAGTCAAAAAGATTTATTTTTTTGCTTTATTCATTGGAATGGACCACCAACACCACGGATCCACTAGCTTGCTTCTTCATCTGCGATATTGTTCTTTAAAAACACTGTATGTTTAGGACATGAAAAGAAGTGGAAACTATTTGTGTCCAATTCACTGAAAACTCTAGGCATCTATTCGTGTCCGACGAATTCATTTAAAAAAATACAAGCATCGCTTGAAAATTAAAAAGAAAATTAGTAGGAAAAGAAAGAATTTCATAAAAGAATCATATAACACAACAAACTAAGTTCTTGGAGTATAGTGAAAGCATATACTCTGAAAATGAATGATATGTGATTTTGCAATTCTTACACATGCAGAATGTATTCGGGTTTCAATAGAGCCTCAAAGGGTAAATGTTTTCTACAAATAGGTAAGAGGAACGGAAAAAAAAAATTTTGTAAGCTTTTGTTTTTTCAGTAGTTAAAAAAAAATGAATGGAACTACTGGGTTATTCATTTTTTTTTTTTATTTTCTTTGGCTAATTAATAAATTGTAGGTTTAAATCTGCAGAAAAGGAGGAGGAGGAGAGAGAAAAATAGTATTGATAGAATGAATTTCCAAAGAGAGAAAACGAAATCTGCAACAAAGGAGGAGGAGAAGAGAGAAAAATTAGAATGAAAAGCAGAGAGAGAGAGAGAGAGAGAGAGAGAGAGAGAGATATGCAGAAAAGGAGGAGAAGGGAGAAAAATAGTATTGATGGAATGAAAAGGGGAGAGAAAGAAGATAACGATATAATATTATTTTAATTAATTTAATGATAAAAAAATAATATTTAATTAATTAAAGTTGCCATGTGTAAATTTTTTTAAAGTCCCACACTCCCTTTAGAGTTTGTAATCCATTGGCTTTGCTGACTGGATTAATAAAGATGCAATGGTATCAAATTTCCAATTTTAACGAGCCTTAAGGTCATTTTGAAAGCCACAAAACTTTTTTACACAAGTTGACAGGTCAAACGAATAATTCATTTTCACATGATAATATTTATGATCATTCGTTGAGTGAGTTTTATTAATATTTTAATGAATTAATAGTAAAAAAATGGTAAAATAATTTTTTTGATTAAATTTTTAATATATATATTTCATCAAACCATGTAAACAAAATAAGAGGGATAGAGTATAGTTAAATTCGTGGGCCTAACTTATATTTATTAAGTTACTAATCAATCAAAATTAACTATAACGGTATAATAGTAACACCGTAAATTATATAATTCTAAAAAAAAAAAAAACTATAAATTATATATTGATGTCATTTTTGGCCTTTTTTTTCATAATAGTATAAAATTAGTAAAAGAGAATAAGAAAAGTTTTGAATTTTATTATTCTTAAAACTTAATAATACTATATTTACAATTCATATTGTAAGTAAATAAAAATAAAATCATCTTTTGTATACTCCATCCACAAATATGTATATTAAAAGATTGGTTCAAAGTTTAAATGTGTATTAACATTCATTTCTTCCTACTCAAAGAAATAGCTAACTTAAAAATAAAAATTTTTACAACAGGAACCCATATTTTCAATTTGAAAATTTTATTAAATTTCTAAAATATTAAAGCTATAAAAATATTAAAAAATAAACTATTTTGTTAATAAAAATAACAAAGAAAGTGTATAAAAAGTACAAAATAATATTATTTAGGAATATATTATGAAAATATTGATAAAATTTAATTTTTTTTTATTTATGTGAAAATAGAAATAGAAGTAGTATTTCTCTTAAAAAAAAAAAAGAAATAGTAGTAGTATTTAGTTTATATAATTGGTATTGGATGAGAAGTCATAGGTCCAGAATAATAATGGGCAATACAAGAGAAATTAAATCCAAAACAAACAAAAAAAAAAATGTTGAAAAAGAAAAAATATGGAAGAAAAGTCACTAAACTGGCGAGCATAGGGCACAAAAGCCAGTAATATATATAAATACAATACATGGAGCCAAAATAAGATTAAAAAAAAAAAAAAAAAAAAAAACAAGAAAGAAAGAAAGAAGGAGGCTGTTCTTCATACGTTTCATTCTCAGTATCCAAAACTAACAGAAATTACGCCTCTCTCATTCTCTCTCTATTTCACATAAACAAAACCCTAATTTTTATTTTTATTTTTATTTTTCCTCTCTTTCTCGAGAAAATACTCAAACCCTCAACCATTTGGTTTCTGCCTCTCCGTAGCACTGAAACTCGCTCTCTCTCCCTCTCCCTCTCCCTCTCCCTCTCTGTCTGTCTGTTCTCTGCTCTGAAAACGCATTGTTTGGGATTGGGAATATTAACACTTCGAAAGCGGTTATTGAAACGGTTACGTTTTTGGGCTTTAGCAGCCTTTAATCATAGCGCGCTAGGGTTAGTTCTCTCTCTCGCTTTGGCTGTTTCTCCATCTATAGTTTCTGTTTTCAATATTTTATTTTTGGAAATTTTAAATTAAATTATCGTTACTTTCTTCAAACCCTAGAACGCTGCTAACAGATACGGGTTATTTGTGTTTAACTAGGGTTTCTATTTGTGTGCATTACCCCTTCTGGGGTGTTCACACCCTGATTTTCTCGGTTGTTTAGGGTTTCCGCGGAATTCTACTGTTGATGGGTGTTAAGTGTTCTAGAATCGGGGATATTGTTTTATTGTCGCTGTAATTTTTTTTTTGTTGGACCTTTTTATACCGTTGATTTCGTTAGAGATGAGGGTCTATTGACCTTGTTTGTTTTATCATCTGCAAATCCATCTTTAATTGAAGATGGAGGCGTAGACAGATAGAGGAACACAGAGACGAAGGGTTTTGGTTATTTGTCATTGCCGTTGTTCTTCTGTTCTGGGCTTGTACTAACTTCGCAATCTGCTTCTTTCAAAATTAATTTGTGGTGTTTAAGCCTTATTATTGTCACACATAGAACAACTTTTTTTATGAAACATTGGATGTTTATTTTTCCATTGTTGACTAAAATAATAATTGGTGGTGACTGGAGTATTGAGATTGGGAATTACTGTGGAACGGAGAACAGGGTTAGGGGTAGAAGGTAGTAGTTTTGTTTAGAAAGACTGTCAATTCTGATAGGAAAGGAGGGGTGAAGAAGGTGAGAGAAGTATTATTTTTCTTTTTGAATCTGATGATGTTCAGTATTGGTACTTATGGAAAGAAGTGAACCCACATTAGTTCCAGAATGGTTGAGAAGTTCTGGAAGTGTTTCAGGGGGTGGCAGTTCAGTCCACCACTTTGCATCGTCATCTTCTCTTTCAGGTATGTTTAATTTCCTGAGATTTCAGTGCAATCAGTTGCTCTTTAGTTATGTTGTTTTTCATGTTAAGTTTTGGACTCGTTTAATGATTGACTTAAGTTTTCAGCATCATATTTTGATGGTAATTGTGTTATTTGTTAAATAGATGTCTCATCATCAGCACATCACACTAGAAATCGAAATTCTAAGGGTTTAACTGATTTTGATTCCCCCCGAAGTGCTTTTCTTGACCGAACATCATCCTCTAATTCACGGAGGAGTTCCATTAATGGGTCCGCGAAGCATGCATACAGTAGTTTCAGTAGAAGTCACCGTGATAAGGATCGAGAAAGGGACAAGGAGAGGTTGAACTTTGTTGACCATTGGGACCGTGATGGGCCTGATCCTTTGGGAAGTATATTGTCAAGTAGAAGTGAGAAGGACACTTTGCGACGTTCTCATTCTATGGTATCAAGGAAACAGGGTGAGGTGTTGCCTCGAAGATTTGCTGTGGACTTAAAAAATGGGAGTAGTGGCAACCATACAAATGGCAATGGTTTGTTATCTGGGGGTATTGTTGGTAGCAACATTCAGAAGGCAGTGTTTGAAAAGGATTTTCCCTCTCTTGGCTGTGAAGAGAGGCAAGGAGTGCCTGAAATAGGAAGGGTTTCATCTCCTAGCTTGAGCACAGCTGTCCAAAACTTGCCTGTTGGTAGTTCTGCTCTGATTGGTGGGGAGGGTTGGACTTCAGCTCTGGCAGAGGTGCCTGCTTTAATAGGAAACAGTAGCACTGGTTCCTTATCTTCTGTGCAGTCTGTTGCTGCTTCAGCATCTGCATGTCCAAGCGTAATGGCTGGTCTCAATATGGCTGAAGCATTGACGCAGGCTCCATCAAGAACCCGTACCGCTCCACAGGTAACTGAGCAGGTAACTTTTGCCCTCTCCTAGTTATATAATACTTGTATGTTTGGGTGGCCTAATGAGGAGTTATTATCAACCTGCAGTTATCTGTCCAAACACAGAGGCTTGAAGAACTGGCAATTAAGCAATCGAGGCAATTGATACCAGTGACACCTTCAATGCCAAAGAGTTCGGTAAAAGCACTGCTTCTATGATTCACAAGAGTTTGTTTTATAGCTGTACAGTTTTGTAGTTTTTGGATATCTGATTTGTTAGTTTGTTTTATATGCTTTATAAGGTACACATTTTTTATTGATTTACCTTCTATTTAATTTATTTATGATATTATATGATGGCCAACATCTAATAAATTGTTTTAGCATGGAGCATGTGTTGTTGTTTAAGTCATGGGTAGTATGGCCCCATTATTACTGAATTTGAGGCTTTTCAAAACTGAAAAATGATTCAAGGATCTTTTGCCCATAACAGCTCACGAGTAAGAGTATAACCTGGATAAGCAATTGATTGTGGATCATTGTTTATTTAGCTGGTTGTAACATAGATTGTTAGACTGTTGCTTTTTTCTGTGCCTTTCCTATTTCGCAACCTGTGAGTGTGAGGTTTATACTATTGTTTTTGCCTTATACTTATCTTTACAAATAATTATATGCTATTCATCAAAGGTTTAACTCTCAACTGTTACAATGATAATGTCTTCTGTTTCCTCTAAGAACCCTAAATTTGTTTCATATGATGTGGCTATGAACTATTATTTTAATCTTGTTTGGGGTGGCCATGGTCATATTGCGGACAATCTTATTTGCATTTGTTGGTTGCTGTCTTTGAGTTTGATATTTTTAGTGTTGGGGAGTAACTAAGGGTAATTACTATGTATTCCCTAGTGTTTGGTTAAATATACTAGTAAGGGCCTTGGTTTTTAAATTACATTATCTAGTTCTTACATTATGTACCCATTACATTTTAAGGTCCTTCCATTAGAAATTTATAATTTTCTATTAGTCAACCTTCATAAACAATAAAAGATTAAGAATTCAAATATTTATAGTTACAGAAATCTTCTTCCACTCTTTATTTTTTAGCTTTGGGATTCCTTCTCCAAATTCATTTTTTACTCTCGTTTTTTGTTGTTTTATTGTTTTTTCATGCTCAACACTATTCATCATCTTCTTTTATTGTCAGGAATATTTTTGACATTTCATAACCACTTAACTGAAAACTAATAGCTGGACCATCTAATATGATTGATTGATAATGCAGGGACTATATAGTGTAATTTTGAAAACCAAGATCTATACTAGTATATTTTATCAAAGCCTAGGTATTACATATTAATTATCCTAGTAACTAATTACTAATAACCTAATCTATTGAATTTGATTTTGGGTGGGAAAGCCTCCAGCAAATACTGTGTACATGGAAGGGCTTTAGTAGTATTAGCCGGATGATTTGTAGAAAACTTCCAGCCAAGAATATCTAATTGCCAGAGTCAGTTGTGATCCTGTGAATCTTGTTTCCTGCTATCTTAGATGCCATGGATATGAGCTTTGTTGGCGACCTGGAAGGTTGTCAAACTCTCAATCTGTTGATTTTTTGAATTAAAATTTAAAACCATAATATTTCAGATACTGGATTTGAAAGAATTATCATCTAATGTTGTTGTTTATCATTATCAACATCATCATAATTATGCTGTTATTCAAAGTTTTATGTGAATTGGTTCTTAGTGAAGCACAACATTCAATAATTTTTGCGTGACTTCATTCTTTGTTCAGTAGCATTAAAGATACATGTTCATCTATTAGAAGTTTTTCATTCTTTTTCATTCATACTTGTATTTTGAAAACTAAATGGGGTTGGAACTGTGGTGGTGGTTGTGATAATGTCTTGGGTTATCCCAAGGTGATCTATTAGTCAGTTGGAAAAATGAGATTGAAAATGAAGTTTTCAGGATTCAGAGATCACTACCCTTATCATTTCTTATAGTAGGTGAGATGAGCAAGTAATTGAAGTTTGAGGTGGATAAGTTTCTTTTCCAGGGTTTTGGCCTGTGTTCAACATGAGATGCCTTTTTTGGACTGATTATCAGGCAGTTGTTCTTTCAAATGCACTTACAGTTTCGTGAATACATATTTAGTGTATATTTACGCTGGGAATTTAGTCTGTAGTGCACTGTGCACTGTGTAAGATGGTTTGGAGTGATATCTGGACTGTTGTCTTAGAAGCTACTTCTAAAATTGTCTTCAAAAAATGTGGATTAATGAACTCCTGTTCACTGGGAGGAAAGTGTAACTTCTCTCATGCTGGCAACTTAAAAATGGATGTGTTCTTGAAGCAGTTTTATTTGAAAGTTGAAAAATGTGTCTTTGTGGAACTATTATCCAGATGTGTTTTTTCCTTTTTTTTTTGGTTGGTGAAGCGCGCTTCAATTCTCTTGCTTGCTTGTGCCCATTCTTTATTTGCAATCTATCATTTCTGTTTTTCCATTTATGTTTCACATATTGATTCACAAAAGATTTCATTGCAAATATTGCTGAATGAGTTATATAATTAGATAACTTTTATCCCATGATCCATTTTGAGTGTGGAAAGAAAGCACATTGAAATTGTGATGCATGACTACTCTCTTTTTCTCTTTGTTTCTCTCTGCGTAATAATCACTAGCTAAATTTCCTTTCCCAGGTTCTCAATTCATCTGATAAATCAAAGCCCAAAACAGTGGTCAGATCAGGTGAGATGAATATGGCTGCCAAGAGTATGCAGCAGCAGTCCTCTGCATTGCACCCTACCAATCAATCTCTTGGCATACATGTCAAAACTGATGCACCAAAGACATCTCATGGGAAACTCTTTGTTCTCAAACCTGGATGGGAAAATGGTGTATCTCCATCTCCAAAGGATATTGCAAGCCCTACTAATAATGTCAGCAGAGCAGCAAATAGCCAACTTGCTGCTCCTGCCTCGGTTACATCTGTGCCTTTGAGGAGCCCAAACAATGCTAAGCTTTCCTCCTCTGGCGAACGCAAGTCAGCTAACTCAAATATGATTTCAGCTTTCAATGTGGAAAAGAGACCTTTGTCTCAAACCCAGAGCCGAAATGATTTTTTTAACCTCCTGAAAAAGAAAACCTCAAACAGCTCTCCAGCTCTTCCAGATTCATCATCTGTTGTTTCATCTCCTACTAGTGAGAAATCTTGTGAAGTGAATAAGGAAGTGGTCAGTGCTCCTACAAGTCCTCAAGCTATTAAAGATGGTGCTGAGTTGACTAGCAATGGTGGCACACATGAAGAAGTTCAAAGATTTTCTGAGGAAGAGGCTGCATTCCTTCGTTCTCTTGGGTGGGAAGAAAATTCTGGTGAAGATGAGGGCCTCACGGAAGAGGAGATCAATGCTTTCTATCAGGAGGTAAACAATTTTTACTTCACTGCGGCTGCAATCTCTCAGAGATATTATGCTGTGGAGCTTTCTTGTTCCAAATTTTCAGTCTGTTGAGACACTGTTCTGGATTTGGCATTTTTTACTCTTGGTTAATTATTTCGTCTAGTTTCAAAATCTTGATTTACTACCAAGTTAAATTACTACGTTATTTGCTATTATAGCTGCAGTGTAGGATTATTTCATTTTTAAATTAGTATTGTCAAAAGGCTGTGTAGTGAGGTTTTTATATCAAATCTATAAATTCAACTCTACTTATTTTTCTCACTTCATGTTTTTTTGCAGTATATGAAAAAGAAACCATCCTTGAAAGTCTGTCGAGGCGTGCAGCAAAAGCTGCTTGAATCTCATGCAACTGTTTTGGGTGGAGCTTCCTCTGAACTGATCTCTTCTGACTCTGGCTCAGAAACTTGATGCTGTTCCAATGAATAGATCTGAGAAATTCCAATTTTTGATGGCAGATGGTTAGTTTCCTTTTTGTCTCTTTTTATTTTGAAGAAAGCTGATGAGTTGCATATGGAAGGAAGGTGGATTTTTGGTTGGAACTCTGCATTTGCAAATAGTGCAATAAGTCACAGGTGCCTTAATCCTGCCTTCCCATTAGAGGGTAATTTTCAGAGTTGGTCGTTGATTGGGAGAGAGGTTAGGATAGGGACTATTTTGTCTGCAGTGGAAGGTGCTGGCGAAATTGCATCTTTTGGGGTATTTTGTTATTTTTTCTTTTCTTTTCAAGAGGGTTTGATTCTACAAGAAAAATGGTGTTTTTGTCAATTTTACGGAAAAAAGGAAATCAAAAGTTTCATTTTTAGTTTAGTTCATGTTGATATAAGTATCTTTGGAGTTCTCTTGCTTTTTAATTATTTTTTAACGCAATTCCTGTTGATATTTTAAGCTCTAATTACACATTAATAAAAATATAAATACATACATATATATATATATATAGTGATATTTTAAGCTCTAATTACCCAATTAATAAAATTATAATTACATACATATATATATATAATAATATATTATAACTAGCAAATATATATATATATATATATAACTAGCAAAGGCAGTATTTTTCTAGTGGTAGTTGTCGTCGTCTTCTAAATTTCATCTAATGTAAATATGAAATCTGAAATATCAAGAATGTGACCATTACAACCAGTTGCAGCCACTTATCCATTTGCACTTGTAACTGAAATGTCCGAAACTGTTCTGAAGTTTGATTAGTTTTGATTTTTTTTTTTTTCTTTATTTTTTGATATCTTTGTGGCGGTTTTAATTTGAATTTCAATAAAAAAAATTCTAGAAAATAAAGGACATTGATTCAATGACTCGACTGAATGAAATTAAACCAAATGCGTCGTACATAAACTTCAGAGAATTTTATAAAATAAATTTCAATCGGACTGATTGTATCATGGGGGGTGAGACTGGAGGGTTTAAAAACTAAGCTCTTTATCATTACATTTTAGAGGGAAATTGTTCACTTTTTGGTAAGAAAGATTAAAAATGAGTTTGAAGCATAAATTAGAAAAGACAAATTAAATTTTTCAAAAGCAGCGTTAATTAAGATATTATATAATGACATAGTACATTTTACCCTTATTATATACATGTATTTTATTGTAAATTATTATATGTATTCAGTATAATGGATTTTAAATTAGGATAAAACTATAGTAAAGAAGAGAAAATTTATGTATCTATAAAGAAGTCTTTTTATACCGTTAGATTTTAATGACTTCTTACGAACCATTAGATTTAATTAAAATAAATTACTTACTATTTGCAGGTTAGGTTAACCATATGTTAATAGTGTTATTATTATTTTATTTTTTATAATTTTTATGAGTGAGATAAAGTTTTCAATCTTATAATTTTTAGTAATACAAATTAAGACATTAGTTCTCTAATCTAAAAAAGATTTAATTCTTTTTTTTTTTTCATTTTAATAACATAAAAAAGCTAACCATATATTAAAATAATAGTATGTTATCGCTATTAAAATAATATAACCTTATTATTTGGTTACTTAGACTCTTATAGGAAAATCTATTATATAAATTGGCAATTATTTTATGTCCAACATGCCTTTCAAAATCAGATCTATAATTATTATTATTATTAAATTTATAATTATTTCTAATTAAGATGTAATTATTGTCATTAAAATTATTCTAAAATTTTACATCGTTATCAATTAAAAAAACAATACAGTTTTGCATAAGATATAATTTTTGTTAGTTAAGATATAAGCATTGAGGTGACTTTTTATTATCTTTATAGGTTTTTAAATTTCATAACACTCTTATCATATGTTTTGTCTGATATAATATATTTATTATAAAAAAATTATCGAACCCTTTTCTTTATACTGATAGAATGACCTCGTACCATTTGAAAAAAGTAATTGTGAGAGAAGGACTACATTTGAAAACAACTTTAAAAAAAAAAAAAAAAAAAAAAAAAAAAAAAAAAAAAAAAAAAAAAAAAAAAGTTAGGAGAAAAATCAATCTATTCAAACCTTTGCCAGCCTGCTATAGCGGGTTGACGGTTTCATGTGTCACGAAATTATCAATTCTGTATCTATACAAAATAAACATTTCGTACAGTACAAAAAGCCTTTAAAGTTATAGTTTGTATGTAGAGTCTGTTCAAAATCGTCTAGGCGATTGGCGATGCGATTGGCGATAGGGCATAGGGGCCATTACGGTGTGCGTAACTAAGATAGCTTTACAATAACTCCACAGCTGAGAACTTCAATTTAAAAAATTGTAGAGTTATTATAAAGTTGGTTTAAAAAATAATATATTTTAAATGTATTTTTTTTGGGGTAAAAAAAATTAGGCTTTTTATTTCGTTAGCACAGTCGAAGGGTTATGGTGCAAAAAACATTTAATTTTTGAACCAGATAATTTAATTGCTTTTAAATTCAAAAGGCTAACCTTATTTCCTTATATTTTATCATAACAATCGATTGGTGAAATCCACATAATATGCCCACGCCGCGTGAACCAAAATTCACATAAAAAACTCAATTCCAGAATAAAACTTTATCCTTTTTTTTTTTAACCTTCTTCTGAAATGCCAAAATGATAATTAAGAGTGAACCATTGCTTTGTTGCATTTTCTGTTCCGCGGATTCAGGAGAGCTGCCCTAAATTAAAACGCATAATGCATAAAACTTGTTCACAAAACAGGAAAAAAGCGGGAAAATGCATGCTCCGAGAGCTGCATATTCGTAGGCGACGACCCTAACCGGCTGAATGGAAGCTATTTACCACACAATATCCACGCCCCAAACAATCGGTCCGGACACAAGGCAAGGTCCCGGTGGCCTCTGGCTGCATCCAGTAAGTATAGAACCATACATTTCAAAATAAACTAACGTTGATAGACATTAGAATTTATAGTGAAAGATTCGGAAGAACCATCAGTAGACAGAGCAACAGTATCTTACACCAATTCTCTCAAGATTTTTACGAGCTCATATCGTTACCAGCCAATGAAAATATAGCACAGGGTATTGATGTTTCAGCCCATTAGTAAAAGTAACCCATACAAACGTTTGTCGCTCAACATGGGCATTTGCTGATATGCAAAATCATTCCGAGTGCGAAAGTCCCAAAAATTAAGCCCGCTTGTAGGAAACAAAAGTTTAGTTGATTAACATAAGAAAAGGCCGAGAAATATGTCAAACCAAGAAATGAAAACTGAGATTAACATAATTGTTTAAAAAGACAATATTTACCTGAATCACACAAACACACACTGCAAGACACCCAGCAGTTCCTGTCCCACCTGAAGGCCCAGTTTGGACAAAATGTGAATCTATGTATTAATAAGCCCACTTGAGCCGCAGAGAAACGAAGGATAGCAAACATATTGGCAAAGAAAAGCCACAGCTTCAATCTGTTGCAATTAAGAGAAGGATTAGTAAACCGTTCACATTTAGCAGGAAACCAGGAAAGTAAAACTTAATAATCTAGGGAAGTTAGTTTGAACTAACAACAACAGAATCAAACGTATGTGGAATTGACAAAAATCTTATCTATCAAAAATTAATAAGCAAATTAGGAGTTAGTTACAATGTTTTCCCATGTCTTGGAAGCAGTTTTGAAAGTCCCGGTTCTTTTCCCCGGGGGGGCAGTGGCACCTAATTCAGGCATCGAAGAATCGGTACCCAAACATTAGCCCTGATTCCTAGTTTTGAGACTGGGCGGGATGAAGAAAATAAAGCATAGGAGTCGCGGATTTCCCACCTTGTTGCCATTCCTACTCGCCTAATGATGTAGATTTTATGATTTGAAAAGCAGATCTTGAAAGCAAGACATTTGTCATATGCTTAATGACTTTTTAGAATCATAATGATCTAAACAACTTTAGTTTTGCCAAGTTGCACACTATGTAAAAGCCAGCATAGAACCCCAACCCATTACAGTAATAACAGTAATTTAATGCTACACTGTTTTCAACTTTTCCGGAAAGATGGCATTTTATTACGTGAATTCATCTGGTAAACCGTAATAATTAGAGACAAAATGTGAGGGTCTCAATCCTAAGAGGACAAGTTCATCTTCTAATAGCCACAAAAAAGAGGAGAGAAGAGAGAGAGAGCGTCATCTTCCCAAAAAGCAGCGAGAAATAGGAGAAAAGAAACCAAATTACGACATCATTTTCGAATGCTGAAAATCATGCAATAGCACAAACACAATTTCAACAACAGCTAATAATCTGATTGCAGTTATTACCATAGATAATAATCCACATTTTTCTGCATCATTTATGACACAGCAAAACTTGAAAGATTCATAAAGATTCTGCCAAAATTAATATATAACCAAAATGTCTTTTGTGCCTATGCTTTTCCATTAAACATATTGCCCGTAAAATATATTTAATTTCTCAATAGACTCCATTCTGCAGTCACTCCAAAACCATATCTACAAACTCTCTAAATAATTCCATGCCCACTCTCCTTGCCTGCTAGCTACGAAAACGCCAACACTTTAGTTCTGGTGTGTGTCCATAGTTTGTATTTATTGTTAGACACTTTTCAAGACGTAGAACATGGCATGTCTGCACTAATTTTTGCTAAGAAAAGCAGTTGAAGTGTATCTACGCCTGTATCTGTGCCCCATTTACGTCCTCTGGTCTTGTCTCCAATTTGAAGTTCAAACGGATGTTCAAGATTCAAAATAAATGGCTCTTTCAATATCCATACATCAAATCCATCCTAACAACTAAACTATGAGAAGCATGTTGGACAAGCCCATACAACAACACCACAGACCCACATTTCAATAAAAATGGAACCACTCAACCTCCTGTCATGCTTCAGTACAAAAATCCAGCCAGATTGTGGCAATAGCAAAGAGCATCTTTATAGCGAAAACCACCAAAAAAATTAACCAATAAATCTGTGTTTACACACCTCTTGCACACAAGAAGTTAGCCAAAAAATAGGTTAAACTGATTAAGTCATTTCAAAAGGAGTTATCTACAACCGTCCAAATGTCGCACCTACATGGCTATTTTCCACTCAAACAGCCAGAATCGCCTAATATAGACATATTATAACGCAGGTTCGTGTAATTGTTAATCTCAGAAGTATACATGGAAATCTCCTCATTCTTCATCTAGAATCAAGAGATAAGAATACTTGCCAAGTCTTGCAGCATCAAACAAGAGAACAAAGATCAAGTATAAACAGCACACAACGTAGCATTTATAATCATCAGCTAAATCAAAGTACCCAGCACGTCTACACCCAGACTGCAGACTCTCAGCGATAATAACCGCTACTCCCAAATTCAACACTACTTAGATCGCCTAATCCCATTGATCTTCAATCAATTATATTGTCTTGCCCCAAATAAAACTCCATGTTGTGCTATTAAATCAGAGTGGAATTCTCAGTAATTCAAGCGCACGGAAAGCGCGAAAATGCCAACGGCCTCTTAGTCTTTGCAACGCAATCTACACAAATCAACCATGAGCAGATTCAATAATTAAAAACAGAATCGAACAAGACAAAGTAAAACCCAAGAGAATAAGCAATTGAGAGAAATAAAAGATATCTGCTGCTGACCTCCATTCGCCTTCTTCGTACGGGGAATAATCAATATCCTCTTTCCTAACGCAATTACAACATCAGAGCTGCAAGATGATGCAAAAAATTCCTGCGACCAAGACAGCATAATTGAAACCCTAAAATAAGTAAAGGAAAGACATAAGCACACGCCAAAATTGTAATTACCAAACAACATAAGCTTAATAAACTGAGAGAAGAAGAATACCGGGCAGCGTAGTGAACAAAGGAGAACGTTTGACGGACTACAAAACCAGACGCGCTCAATCCAGCAAGCCAGCCAACCGGTACCAAACACAGCACCAGCAACGCCGGGACCGAATATGCGCCCCAGAGCTCCGCCCAAATGCCATTTCTCTCTAGTCTGTTTGTATGCCGACGGTCATCTAGTTTGTTTATTATTTTTCCAGGAAAAAAAAAAAATTTAAAATGTATAGATTAGCTGTGAATTGATAGTCCAGGCTAACTTGAACGTGTTTGGATCGTCTACAGGTAGCTTGCGTTCCTTTGAGTTTGTACGTCGCCTTTCTTGTTTCTTGTTTTGTCACACTTTTAAAATGCTGATAACAAAGAGCTGCTGTCGTTCGTTTCGTTTCGGGCAACGTTGAGACGAAAAAATCTCGTTTGTTTACTGCGTCCGTTTGTTAAAAAAAAAAAACAACCAAAAATGCTCGTATGCGTCATGCGTATGCGTATGGCGTTTTTCCTTTATGTCGTTTCGGCCACTTCAGCCGGTGGGATGTATCTGATAGATATGGTTATAAAATTTAAAAAGATTTGTTTGAGTTTAATGAATTGAGGAATTTTGCTAAAATTTTCATAAATTTCATTAGAATCCCATATAAGAGTCTTTATAATAAATTATGAGACATTTTTAAGATTTTTGATGACTTAATAGAATTTACAGTGTTTTATATAAATTAACAACACATTAATCTCAAAGACCTAACTTAAACAAGATTAAAGTTTTTGAAACACAACTGGAAAACAACTGAGGGACCAAAAATTAATGCACCATCTTCTCAAAACATCTTTTTTTTCATTTTTCCTTCATTAACCAGTCGTCTCCAACTTAGTGAAAGGTGTGTCTTGTCAGCGTCACTGACGTCATTTGTGCTCCCAGAATATACTGATTGCTCAAAATGAGGACCATTATACTTTCTCACGCTCTGAAACTAACCATATATCGTTAAATCACAAGTTTAAATAAATACAACTACTACTATATATATATATCATAGATACAAACTGCTAAAGCTTGCGTAAGAGACATTTATATTTAATTTTAAAAAATTGATGCAGTAACCCGGTCGCTTGGGCTCACGGCAGCCTAGTGTCCGTCCCACATGGCAGTATTGAAATCATTCAAGAAGAAAATTAATTAATAATTATAATATTAATTTACAAAATTTTATACAAAATATTAGTACATAAATTATATGAATAAAAACAAATAACAATAAAATATAATTATAGAACAAAATCAAATAACAAAAAATATCTATAAAAAATAAATCACTTAAATTACTGGAAATTAGACAAAAGGACATAAATATAATGATTAATAATATAATTGATGAAATATCACAAATATCTCCACGCACATTGAATTTAATTCGATAACTAATCAATAATTAATACTAGTGTTACATTTTAAGAGGTAGATGCGAAAAGTGTAAGGATCTGGACTTGTACGGGCACCCACTCGCATTCGCAAATCCGTTCTTAGGAAGAGCTGGACTAGTAGGGTAGGTTAAAAGAAAAGTTGTGGAGGGGGGGGGGGAGTGGATAGCTGCGAAGGCGAAAAATCTCTCATAACTCTTG
>NW_023590587.1:0-10836 GCF_014843425.1 Jatropha curcas
AAAAAAAGAGAGAGAATTTTGAGAGACTATCAGGCTTGGAATCTCCGAAAACCCTAAGGATTTTTTTTTTAAATTTCCCCTTTTTCCCCAAGGGCCTCGTTCCTAAACCTCTTGATGCAAGCTTTCATACTCAGCTTCGTTGTTGGTACAGTCGAAAATCTAGTTTGACCGCGATTGGGATGCGTATTCTCCACAAGGAGTTTGACATAACAACTCCAACCCCATTTTCCATGGTAGTTTGAAGCTCCATCGAAGTAACATCTTCCCAACTACTTCCAAGCTAGCAGGTCTTCAATTCAAATTCCACCTCCGGCATTTCGGTTCTTCGACCGGCAATCTGCAAATTGATCACCAAGGCTCCGCATTTACTGCCTTTCCGTTGTACAAATTTAGTCATGGGCTGCGACACCGACACCACTTAGCCACTCTTACAGTCAAGCAACCGGCCTCTCCATTAAGGAATTTCCAAAGGGGTGATTCAAAATGACATAGGTGGTTGTAACGAGAGGTAGGTGCTGCAGCTTTGTACAGGCCATTAAGAGCCAGGCAAGCTTCTCTATTATGTTATTTTAGCTCCATATTCTTAGCATCCTTTGCTAGGTAATACACGGCATTTTTTTTCTATCCTTGTATCTTCCCCCGCTGTTGAGCTAGGCATCGCACCCATCCGCCCTTCTGTCAAACCGATAGGTATAATAACAAAGGCCTTTTCCTACCTTTGGTGGCTGTAACATGGCGGATAGCAATTATTGCTTGACTTGGTCGAAAGCTTTTCTGACAACACCTCATCCATTTGACTGCTCTCCTTTCCTGAGTAGTTGAAAATCGACCACAATATCGGCCAATGATTGATGAATCGGCTGATGTACTGTAGTCCCCTTCCCAGGAACCCCGAACTTCTTTTTTCCGTCCCGGTGCGCATTTCCAGAATGGCCTTGGCTTTCGAAGGGGTCAATCTCTATGCCTTCCGACTGACCATTGTGCCCAGAATATAACTCCGGATGTGGCTCCAAAACAGACATTTTGCCGGATTGACTTCAAATTGTACTTCGAAGTCTAAGGAAGAACTTCTCAAAGGTGCTAATGTAGTTCTTTAGCTGTTCTGGATTGACAACCATATCGTCCAACATACACTTCTACTTCTTTGTGAATCATGTATGGAAAGATGTTGTTGCCATTTGTTGATAGTTGCCCCCGGCATTTTTTGAGCTCCAAAAGGCATGACCCTGTAGAGTAGTCCCCACTCGTGATGAACGCCGTCTTCTCTTTGTCTAGCTCATGCATCATTATTTGATTATAACCGGACAGCAAAGATCAGTCAGGAGACCATCTCGTGCCAGCCATTCGGTCCACTAATAAGTCGAATGTGCGCAGGGGGGAAATCGTCCTTCGACATCGCTTTATTCCAAAATCCGGTAGTCCACACATTCGCACTTTTCCATCCTTCTTCCCGGCACCGGCAACATGTCGCTAACCACGTCGGGTAGGCCAAAGGTTTCTAAAATGAACTTGTTCTCCAGTTGCTTGGCACTTCCTCCCTTGCTTTTCAAGGACCAATTCGTTTTTCAGCCTTCTAGCTCTGTTTCACTGGCTTAGCCTCTGGAATTATACTGGAATCTTGGTGCACCACAATGCTGGGTCAATTCTGGGATGTCCACTTGCTTTCCACATGAAGCAATCAACAAATTTTTCAAACATTCACGAACCCTTTCACTGTCATGCAATCAGATGCAAATGTATCGTATGTTCATTCGCTTCTTTTGCAATTATTATTTTTCCTTTTCATTTTTATTTCATTATTTGAAGTTATTTTGCTTGAAAATGCCTTGGAAAGATCGTCAACTGGTTGTTTAACACGCAGGGATTCAAGAAATTTCAGCCTTCTATTAATTAATGACGAAATCGTCTTCAAAAGAATACATCAAGATTGAAATCTGGATCTTCTGATCCGACGCAGATGACTCGGACTGGAAACTAGACCTGACTCGATTCCAGACTCGGGGACACTCCCGGAACTCAGTACAGGAAACTTCTTAACCAGACTCTGGTCAGGTTTGACTCGGGAGGGGGTTATCAGTATGTGCGCCCTCCTCGTGACCATTGGTGAGAGGCCCTCGTTCGCTTTGATCAGATCTAAACAGGTCTCGATTCCCATCATTTCCTGTGATAACCGCAAACTTCCGTCAAAGAGACTAGGTTGCAATAAGTCTTCCGCTTCCCAGTTCAGTACTGTTTCTTGTTCCTGACAGCGATCTTGCAAGTGTAAAGAAATCGCAAACAAGTAATATAAGATCAGAAAGTATGTAATCCCACAGGATTTTTTAATCAATTACCAAAATTATGTTAACTCTATTATATTTAAACGACGCCGTTATTTTTTTTTTATAAAGGAGATCGCTGTAAAAGGTAAATAAAATTCAAAAGTAAAAGAGATCAACACAAAACTTCAGGTGGAAGAAATCCCGGGGATTTAAGCTACTAGGGAATTTGATTTCATTTTAATCTAACAGTTACTCTATTAGTTCAATTAATCAATTTTAAATTGTTTCAAGCAGGAGTAAACAACCCTACAGTTACTAACAAGCTTCTCCGATTTTAATTGTTACAATTCTAATACCAGTAAATTAACCTATCTTACAATAGTGAAATTAAACATGAAATCAGATCATTAAGGTTTTATGGTTGTTTTGTGAGTTTTCAACAACTAAAATGCTTTATTAACTTATGAACCTCCCTTGAGTCATAACCATATAGCTCCGCATCAAGTTTATTATTCCTCAATAAATTATTACTTTTTCAATATAAAACCCTCTCCGAATGTAGCTTAATTGAAAAATAATTAATCGTCCAAGTGGAAAGATCTGCCTCGGGAAGCTTTAAACAACAATAATAAAGTTATAACAAGAAACAAAAGAAAAAATATCTAATATTTATACAGCTGGAATCGAAATAAATTACATCAAATCCCAGTATAAAAGTTTAGCTGGAACATAGTCCATTAAATTAAACTCAATCATGTTTGGAACATTCATTATATTTAAAAAATAATAATAAAAGAGAAACAGATGAAGAGTAGAATAAAAACTGTATCACAACTAGTTGATGGCTTCCTGAACATCTTGGCCACAATTAATTTGAAGCTTGAAATCTTTTGAGAAGAAAGAATTATGTAAGAATTGTACAAACAAACGCCGATCTTTTTGTAGGAGAAGTTCCTCTCTTTATATAGAGTTCTTTGAAGGCCAGTTTGACTCCTTTTAGGAAAATGAATCCTTATTTTTAAAGTTTGGGCAAAAATAGGAATCATAACTTTTAGTTCTGATTCTTATTGATTAGGAATTCCTTTTTCCAAGAATAGGTCCACTTGTTTTCGTGTGTTTTTAGGAAACTTCTGAAGTCGGCCCATGTGAGAAAAGCCTTGATTTGCCGCATAAATCAACGCTGGTTTCGCCTGCACAGCACGGGCGTGCTTTCTGGCACGGGATGGCGTGTTGTAGTCTGAGGTCTGGCCAGTGCAAGCACGGGGCGTGCCTAGGTAGCACGGCTTGGGCGGCTCTTCTCTGACTTCCCAAGTATTCTTTTCACGCCGCGCATATGAAAGTCGCGCTCTCGTATTTGCTGGAACTTTCTGCCTCTCAAAGGTGCTTTCTCGCGCCCTGGTCATATGAATATCGCGCTTCGCGTCTTTTTGGTCCTAATTGCTCTGACACTCCAGATCTGCTTGCGCGCCCGCGTATAATGCAATGTCGCGCCCCGCACTTCAGCTTCGCCGCCCGTGTATAGAAGGTCGCGCTCTGTAACTTCAGCCTGCCCGTGTAATAGAAGCTGGCTCGGCAACCTTCATCGCGCCCGCGATATCATGTCGCCCCGGATCCGCGATTTTTCTTGCGAATCTATGACCTCTTTTCTAACTGTCGCGCTCGCGCTTGGAAAGTCGCGCTCTCGACTTTGGCGTTTTTCTTTGTTGGACCTGCTTCGTAGCGTCGACTTTGGGCGTGCCACTTAGCACGGTTTGGCGTGCTAGGTTGCTAAGCCTTGAATTATAAAGTCTTTTCCTGCAATTTTCTCTTAAGATCAAGTGGAATTAAAGATCTGAGACCAAGCCTTTTGAACAAAAATTCTAAAATCAAATAAAGCAATAAAACTTACTAAAATTCAGAAATAAAAACTAAAATTAAAAACATCTATAAATTTACACCTTATCAAAAAATCCCCAAACTTAAACCAGTTGCTTGTCCTCAGTCAACAAAAGCTGAAAGAAAAAATAACTTTGAACGAGTACTAGTTTAACATGGTTGGAAAGTGATTTCCATCATCTTTCATGATACAATGATTAGTAAACAAGTGAATAAACTCGAATCGTTCTCCATGCTAACATACTGTAAGTTTTGACTTTTATTTTTTGTTTGATAAACAATTCATTGAGAAAATACAATTTAAAAGAGATTGTCAACACTAAATACTTTATTCAAATTAGATAAACGAGGTCATGAATCAATTCTAAAGCATTGAAAAAAATAAGACAATTGGGGATAGAAGTGGCGAAATCCCATACTGTTAAATTAGTCCATCCTTTCTCCACGATTATAAATGCATACGATTAAAAATCAGAAGTCCTTTTATTTTGGGTTGTAATGGGGCTTTTCTTGGTGTAAGATTTTGCTTATCAAAAGAAAGGGATAGAAAATGTAAACAAAGAGTACAAAAGACTGTATAAACATTCAAGATTCTCGTTTTAATTAAACTTTTTAACTAGTTTCTAAGGGAGTGTCCGTTGGTTTGAAGATTTCCCTTACTAGCTAGAGGCATCTTGGACAAGTCCTTTTCTTGAATATTTTGGCACTTTTCTTCTTGCCCGTTGTTTCTATTTTCTTGCAATTTTTTGAATGCTATTCAAACGTCCCCCTTTTCTTGATTCTTCCTTTCTTTTCTTTATTTGCTACGTTATTGATTGATAAATTCTCCCTCTTTGTTGCTATATTTTTAATTAAAGATCGAAGTCTTTTAATTATTATCAGATCCTTGTTGTACTTTCGGGTGGGAAATTTGAATTTTTGGTTTCAATGGCTTGGTTTATTGAGGGTGAAGGAAGAAGAATTTTTAGCGGTTTTTGGAGACTTCAAAGTTGGTTTCAAGAGTATGATTTAATTGTAGGTGGTCTAGGCAACATAAAGTAGGTTTTCAGCAAAATTGCCTAAGATCCATCTCTTTCAAAACGTAAACATTTGAATTTTTCGCCCCGAAGGGATTTCTAAGTTTTGTTGTTGCTAGGAATGCCGAGGTTTAAAATAGCTTAGAGTGAACACGACCTATATATCATAACTTTTTCGATAAAATCAGTGTTTAGAAATCTAGAAACATAATTTAGATCAATGAACATATTTAAGAGTCAAAATTCAAAAGTTAGACTTAAATATGCCTAGAATGAGAAATGCAATATTGTTTAAGTACTTAATTACTAGAGCATGGAGAACCTTTCAAGCTTATTTGTTAATCATTCCAACTCATGTTCAACCAAAAGAAAAAAAAAAAAGTAGAAATAGAGTGGTTGTCTCCCATGAGCACTTTGTGTTTAACCGTCGTTAAGTTCGACGCACTTATCTGAAGTTTAGGGCTAGGCAGACCAATTGTAAAGTCCTTGATGGGTTCAAAGGTTTCATTATAAATGAGCTTCTTCAAAACGTTGAGCATTTACCCTGAAACTTCGATTTGACTTACCCATCCACTATTTCAAGATCGCGCATGAGGAAATATTTGCCTTGAATTGTGAATGGTCAGACCAAATCTAAGCGCAACTTACCCAGGAAATGAATCGAAGTCTAGAGTTATAGAGCAATACCTGCCCTGCGCTACCTTTAGATCCCTCATGATATGCGCTTATCGTGCCCAATTGTTTAGTGCGATCTTTATATATTTTAGCCACTTTCCATTAAGCATGGAGGCGTAATTCATCCCATCATGTTTAGCTGTAACAAGCGTTTTTGTCCCCTCCTGCATAAAAGTTGACGAAATTGAATGCCCAAATGCCCTTATGTTCTAACTCTCAGGAAAGATGACAAGCCTTACATACACCATGCGATATGGAGCATACCTTATAGCTTTTGAATGCTGTTCTGTAGGCCAGTAGAGCCATCGTCTTAGCTTTTTTTGGACCAATCCTTTCCGTGATTGGTCCAACGTGTTTCGAGGATCTTTTTGATTTCCTCTGTTAGTGACCTCTACTTGTCCCACTGGTTTGAGGATGATATGGAGTACCCTACACGATGAGTGACACCATATTTTGCAAGACAAGGGAAGTCTAAATATCGATTACAAAATGCTTACCTCGTCCGGATTATCGCCCTGGGAGTACATGCCTTGTAAAATGTTTTTTCTTGATAGAAGCTCATCACACTTTTGGCACTTCGTTATTTGGAAGAGCAACAAGCCTCCTGCCCCACTTTGAACACATAATCCACGCCACCTAGATGTATTGATTTGAATATGATGGTGGAAAAGTCCCATAAAAGTCCAGACCCCATACCATCCGAAAGAATAATTTCGACTTGCAAGGATGCCTGTTCAGGGCATTTCCATGTCTCTTCGAATGTTTACCTAACCTTTGACAACGATCCACAAAAGAACAACAATAATGTATAAGCATCTTTAAAAAGATTAGGCGCATATACAAACCACTTTCTAGTTATAAGAACGCGCAGGCTGTCTTGCTGCCTCCAAAGTGACTCGCATTCCAGTTGAGATGGCAAAAAATTTAAAGGATAACTTTCTATTTTCCAGTCTCCGGTATACCATTTCTGAAAAGCTGATCATGCAAACTTGAAACAAAATGGCTCCTCCCAATAGTAGAATTTGGATATCATGAAAAAAATTTTTTTTCTTTGTTGAATAAGAAAAATTGGGAGGAGGAATTTTGCAAACAAGATAATTGACTAATGTCAGCGTACCAGGGGGTTTGAGCATTTGCTACTAGAAGAAGTTGCTCATGAGGAAAGCTTTCATTGATCTGTAGCTCGCTTGTATCTTCCTCCCCCAACTGGAAAGATGGTCAGCAACGAGGTTCTCGGTCCCCTTTTTGTCACGAATTTCTAGGTCAAACTCTTGCAATAGAAGTACCCAACGAATGAGTCTCGGCTTTGCATCTTTCTTCTCCAGCAAGTATTTGATAGCTGAGTGATCTGTGTAAACTATTGTTTTAGCTCCAATTAGATATGCCCGGAATTTGTCAAAAGCAAAAACAATAGCCAATAATTCCTTTTAACAATAGCCAACAATTCTTTTTCCGTAGTTGCATAGTTTAATTGCGCATCATTCAATGTGCGACTCGCATAATAAATAACTTGCAACTTCTTGTCTTTTCTTTGTCCAAGAATAGCTCCTACAACATGATCACTAGCATCACACATTAGTTCAAAAGGTAAAGTCCAATCTGGTGTAGTGATGATCGGGGCTGAGATTAACCCCTTCTTCAACCTATTAAAAGCATCTAAACATTCTTTGTCAAAATCAAATGGAACATCTTTAACTAACAAATTGCAAAGAGGTTTAGTGATTTTGGAAAAGTCTTTTATGAACCTCCTGTAAAACCCTGCATGCCCAAGAAAACTTCTTATGCCCTTCACTGCTTTCACTAGTGTTAGGGGGAGGTAGTTTTTCAATCTAACGCTCAATTTTTTGCGCCTTGTCTACTTCAAATCCCTTTTGAAGATTTTATGCCCTAGGACAATACCTTCACTAACATGAAGTGACAAATTTTTTCCCATTTTAACACAAAAGGTTAAGTATCCTTCAAATCGTTGCATTACTAACTAAGGATAAATTATGAAGACATGCATCGAAAGAAGAACCAAATACAGAAAAGTCATCCATGAATATTTCAATAAATTTTTCTACCATATCAGAAAAGGTGGACATCATGCATCTTTGGAAGGTTGCAGGGGCATTGCATAATCCAAAAGGCATTCTCCTATAGGCAAAAGTGCAATAAGGACAAGTGAAAGTAGTTTTCTCTTGATCTTCAGGGGCTATAGGTATTTGAAAATATCCTGAATAACCATCTAAGAAACAATAGAATGGATAAGCTGCAAGTCTTTCAAGCATTTGATCAATAAAAGGTAAAGGGAAATGGTCCTTACGTGTTGCTTTGTTCAATTTTCGATAATCTATGCACACACGCCAACCTGTGACTGTTCTAGTGGGAATTAATTCATTGTTTTCATTAGAGATAACAGTCATACCTCCCTTCCTTCTTTTGGAACAACTTTGGCAGGACTCCCCAATTACTGTCTGAAATTGGATAAATGATTCCGGCATCTAAGAGTTTAATAATTTCAGCCTTGACTACCTTCCTTTCATGTTCGGGTCAATCGCCTTTTGATGTTCGATTGAAGGTTTGGTATCTTCTTCCATCAAGAATTTTATGCAACACACACTTGGGCTTACCTTGTATAATCGAATAAGACCACCCTAAAAGCTTTTCTTGTGTACGGTAAAACCTGCATCAACCTTTCCTCTTGATCAGCGTTAAGTGAGAAGATAGATAACAAGGAAAAAGATGTCCTCACCTAAGAATGCATGTTTAATGAGGCTCCTAAGAATGCATGTTTTAAATGAGATGGAAGTTGTTTTAATTCATGCTTGGGTGGTTCCTTTTCTTTTTCATTCAGGATGCTTGGTTCATTCATATTATTTTTGACATGCAGAGTGCTTTCCACACATTCATCAACAACATCAATTCTAAAACAGGTCCATAGGAAGTTTACACGATTTAAGTACATCAAAGACAATTTCTTCCTGTCCAACTCTTAAGGTCAACTTACCCTCATAAACATCAATTAATGCTCTAGCAGTTGCAAGAAAAGGCCTTCCCAAAATTAGAGATCCTTCCCTGTCCTCATCAATGTCAAGAATAACAAAATCAATAGGAAAGATGAATATACCTACCTTTACAAGTACGTCTTCGACAATCCCTATAGGATATTTAATTGAACGATCTACTAGTTGCAAAGACATCCTTGTTGGTTTGAGCTCTCCCATACCAAGCATCTTAAAAACTTCATAGGACATAAGATTGATGCTAGCACCTAAATCTGCCAAAGCTTTTTCAAAGTCAAGATTACCAATGTTACAAGGGACCAATGTTACAAGGGAATAGAGAAACTTCCTGGATCTTTTATTTGGTAGGGCAGTTTTTTGTTTTGGATAATTGCACTGCACTCCTCGGTTAACATACCGTTTCCTTGATCATCAATTTTTGTTTCTGCTCAAGGATATCTTTAGGAAATTTAGCATAGCTAGGCATTTTGAGCAGAGCTTTCGCTTCAGCAAAAGGAATATTGATTTGGAGCTTCTTAAACACATCCAGGAACTTGAGGAAGCTCTTGTCATCTTGTGCTTTCTTTAATCTTTGGGGAAAGGGAATAGGAGGAACATAGGGTTTTACCTTTTCTTGTTCTTCTACGTCAATGATAGGCACCTTTGGCTGTTCTTTTTCTTCCTTTTCTTTCCTTGGTGGTTCATCTAATTGTTTGCCGCTCCACAAGGTAATAGCCTACACTTGTTCTTTGGGATTCTTTTCAGTATTGCTAGGTAACGTACCTTAGATGCCATCATGTTTGCGAACTGCCCTAACTGAATCTCCAAATTCCTGATTGCAGCTTGCTGGATTTTATGGTTCTCCCTGGTTTCATTCATGAATTCCATCTGTGATTTGGAGAGGGCAGTGAGGAGGTCATCATGAGATTTCTTTTCTGGAAGGTGGAGCCCTGGGGGTGTATTCAAAGCATTGTTAGGATTACCATAAGATAGGTTAGGATGATTCCTTAACCTGTTATCATATGAATTCGAATAAGGGTAATTCTTTCTTCCTTGATTCATCACATAGTTCACTTGCTCCAAAGTCTGCGGATTTAAGGAGTCCATGATGCATTCCCCGATTCCATGTTGTCCATTGCACCTATCACACACTTGCATAATCGAATTCACAGGATTAGTGGTTAACATGTCCAATTTCCTTACCATATTATCTAGGATTAGTAGTTAACATGTCCAATTTCCTTACCATGTTATCTACCTTGGCATTAAGTGCTGTAATGGCGTCTATTTCATAGACTCCTGCGGTTTTTCTTCTTTCGGTATTATTTTGATAGTGGCTGTTACTTGCCATTTCCTCTATCAACTCATATGCTTCATAAATTCCTTTCTTTTCAAAGGATCCACCTTCAAAGGATCCACCTGCAGCTGCATCTAAAGTGATTTTAATATTAGGAGATAGTGCATTATAAAAAGTTTGTACCTGTAGCCACTTGGGCAAACTGTGATGCGGGCACTTCCTTTGCAAGTCCTTGAATCTTTCCCAAGCTTCGTACAAGCTCTCTTGATCATGATGAGCAAATGTCATTATCTCATTACGCAGCTTGGTGGTTTTTAAGGATGGGAAGAATTTAGCTAGGAATTTTTGAGCTAATTCATCCCATGTGGTAAAACTTCCAGCGGGACACGATTGTAACCATGATCTAGCTTTATCTCTAAGAGTAAAAGGAAAAAGCCTCAACTTGATTGCATCTTCAGAAACACCATTTTGTTTGAATGTGTCACAAATTTCCAAAAAATTGGTGGGTGAGTGAGGCATTAGGTCTTGCACTAGGCAAAACCCCCATACCTGGATCGAGGTAGAGAGCGATTTGGATGATTGCTTGGTTAAATTTCAAAGTTATTGGGCTCCTACCTCTAGGTCTAGTAAATACTTGAAGGTTGTCCCATTCAAATTAGGTTGTGGTATATAAGGTACGGATCGGATGTTGAAGTGGTGGTCCAACTACGTTTTCGTTTCTGTTTTCG
>NW_023590588.1:0-33012 GCF_014843425.1 Jatropha curcas
TGTAGCCACTATCCAGTCCACATACCTTGCTGAGTCTGCGTGAATTCTCTTTCGTATTCTGCAATTGAAATCTATTCTGGTCTCCAGGTATTAAGAATTTCCTTACCTTCTAGAATTTCAAGATAAGCCTCTGTGAGAACTTTTTCTGAATTAATCCAAAAGATTGCCAGGTACGCTGCTCTGCTGGTACTCTCTGCCTGAACAGACTCCACCATGTGTATGCTATCTATCAGTAATGACGTAGCACAAATCACTTGTCCTCTGGTGTACACTGTAACTGTTCCAGGATCTTAACGTCCCCATCTAACCAATACTCAAGCTATTTTTGGGACTATCATCCCTTTGCTAGCCTCTGAATTCTTTTGCACCATATTTTCTAAGCTTTTCTAGTGGGGCTTTCTTTTCTCGTTACTCCTTACTGATGCCTGAGGTATTCACCCCTTTGCCATCTGTCTAAACGTATCTTGCAAGTTTGTTTTAACAGCACCTCCTGACCTGTTGCTACTAGAGCCTCACCCTCCACTGCTCTGGAGGGGTGTGACTCGCTTTCCACCTTCCTGTGACATCCTCCTATAAGAATAACAACTCCTTAGTTCATCAGGTAGTCATTGGCATGTACCACTATAAATGACATTATGCATGCAAGCCCGAGGAACTAAACCTACGGGCTCTGATACCAAAATGACATCCCTTCCGGTCCACCGTTAACTCAAATACACCGAGCTGAGACGCTACAATTCTGGTTGAACCTATGTCCTTTCATGCTAATATCATGTTGTAATGCTGACTATGATGTCAAGCTGTTGCTTTTTTACATTAGGAAATAATAGATATGTACTTATATTTACAAGACATGATACTAATTTTCAAAATAAATGGGCCCAACTGTGTGCACTGTAATGCCATGATAAGGATTAACAGAATCAATAATATCAAAATGAGTAGCTACCCTGAGACTGAGGTCTTCCATAGGATGAACTGTAGCAGTTGTAAGCTGATTCATCTACGGTCCAGTCTCGAAACCTACGAGTTAAATAAATTAACTCGCTGAGATATGCTCAGTGATATCTCAATTTAATAAAGAATAAAACAACTTACATATAAGACACTATCATTATACTTTCATGATTTTACCTGCTGTTCATGGATGCTGTATAAATTTCAACTTTATTAACCCATTCGTAATAATTTATAAATAATCAAATTCAACATAACTTGCATGGCTCCATAAGGTTATAGTGAAAACCAAATGATAGAAGAACTGGTATTGAACTGTATGAAACTGGATTGAATACTGCTCATGGCTGGGCTGTTGGCCCGTATAATAATCATATTCCACTCAACAGCCTGTAGCTGGAGTACCAAAATGTAGGGGCCAGATCTGTCTATCCTATGTCGCCGACATAGTCTATCTACGTGGTTTCTGCCTACACCTTAATGGAGCATATTGATGTGTTTATTGTGATAATACAGGAATTATTTAGAAAATATCTAATGAGGAAATGCATACAGAATGATAAGTCTGCTGAATCTCAATCATCACCGATCACACAAAAACAAACCAACAAAATAGCACCAAAGCCAAAGACCACCCTGCCACAGTGGTTTCTGGCCTAACCTTAATGGAAGCATATTATGTGTTTGAGATAATACAAGAATTATTTAGAAATTTATCAATGAGGAATAATGCATATCATTGATAATGTAATAAGTAACTTGCATGGAATCCCTCTAGCTATTGCACCCGCGATGCAATTTCTACTAATATTTATGTAACTAAATTTTACCATTCAGTTAAGGGAAATTCTTAGTTTGAATTTTAAAGTTCACTTAGGAAGGGTAAGTGCAGTAATAATTTTTGGCGTGAATGAATTACATATGCATTCACATCATTTCTAATGTGTTCTTGAAAATTCTGCCAGACAAGCCTGTACATGTTTCACAAATCCTAGCATAACTCTTTTCTTGTAATGTCCAATTAGGTTATTCTAAATTCTATGGTTAGCTAACATTCTTAGGTACAAATTTTTCTTTCTATCAATTCTTAATTACGTTTGGCAAGGTAGTCACATATTTGGGCTCCAAGGTTAATGCAATGCCAGTCTGACCCTCTGTTGGTTTCCAGCTGCCCAGGTTTATTACTATTTTGGTCATAGCTCTCAATTTATAACTCCATTTTTTAGTGAATTCTACATTCTATGGTTAGCTAACACATTGGCTACCAAAATTTTCTCTACCACATCTCTTAATTACGTTTGGTAAGGTAGGTCAAACAATTGAGCGCTCAAGTAGCAACTGTCAGTCTGCCTGCCTGGTTGGGTTCCAGCCTGCCACAGGTTATACTATTTTGGTCACAGATCTTCAATTTATAACTCCAATTTTAAGTTGATTCTGAATTCTATGGTTAGCTAACACATTAGGGTACAAATTGTGTTTTCTACCACATCTCTTAATTGGACGTTGGTAAGGTAGTCAAATATTTACCTTAATGAAGCAAGGGATCAGTCCGCCCAGATGGTGGTTCCAGCCTGCTAGTCTTACTTTTTAGTTCATATCTCTCAATTATAACTCCAATTTAGGTGCTTCAAAAACTCATGGACAGTAAACATAGAGGAACAAATAAAACTCTCTAAAATCCCTTAATTCCATCGTAACAGAGTTCAAAATCAGGGTTAAGTTACTGGTCAGTGATCCAAAACCTGGTCAGCATGAATTCAATGTTCTACTTCATTCATTCAATTCATCCCATGCTTTATCACCATTTACAGACCTTCTAATTCAACATTTTCAGCAACAATCCTTTGCATTATCCACACACATATAGAAGTGTTCATGCAAGAAAATGGTGAAAAAACTAAAAGAGATATCAAACCTTCAAACCAAAAGGCTTTTAAATTCTTTCTTTAAACTTCCTTTTCCTCCTACTTGAGTCCCCTCTCCTATACATACAATAACTCTTATAAATCATCTAAAATATCAAACAAAACTTAACTTTAAGAAAGCTACTTACTTGGATAGAGTTTCTGGTTGAATTTAGTGTTAAATCACATGAAAATTTAGGAGAAAGGAAAGGCTGAGATGAGAAGAAAGATGAAGGAGATAAAGAGGAAGATTGAAGATGAAAAGACGTTGAAGATGAAGATGAAGAAAATGAAGAAAAGCAAACTGAAACTTGGAAGTCTCGTATAACTTCCCAACTATGTCTTTAAATGTATGGTACTTACCAAATATACCTACATTTCTACATGTTACATTTTAATACCTCAAATTAATATTTTAGGCAGTAAGCTATCCTTTACTTTAAATCTTTTTGTTTCTTATTGCAAAAGTAGTCCACTGTTCTCTTAACCTTAATTTAAGTTACATTCCATTTCTACCCTACTCTGGAGTAAATGGCTCGAACCGGGTGTTCTAGTTCGGCCCGACTCGACTCGACTCTATGTAACGATCGATCAGTTAGGGATGTCACAATATCACATCTAGATCTAGGTTTCATTTTGGCCTTTGGCATGTTTGGGATAACTATTGAACACTCAACATATGAACTTAGATACAATTCTAAAATAATTAAAATATGGGTAAATATAATTTAAGTCCCTAAATTATGCTTTTTCAAATTAATATTTAAGTCATTCACGTATTAAAAAACCAACTAGACGTCCTCACTATAATTTTCTTTTACTATTGAAGTCTTTCCGTATAAAAGTAACTCTTATATCTTTAGATATAGACGCATTTTTTTTTATAGAATATGCCTCATTTTGAACACTTTTTGGCCGGAAACTCGATAATGAGATTAAAACATATGCTTGGAATGTACGGTTATTTTTTAAAATGTAGAGAACTTAAATATTAATTTGAATATAATTTAGAGACATGATTATATTTTACCCTTAAAATATCTCATAAGAAAAAAATATTTGTAATTTGGATAAGTAGTAAAACTCTCTCTCGTTAATATATATATTGGCCAACTTATATATATTAATTAATATTTACTACAAATTTTATCGCTATGACTTATTAAATTATTGAGTTTTATTACCCTAAAAACATTTTTGAGTTGTTTATCGACTCTAAAACATATATTTCGAAAACAAGTTGATCATAATATATGTACATACATACTGGAAAACTTAATTTCATATTCAACAATATACTTTGGGTAACAAAGTGGTTTTTTTTTTTTTTTTTTTTTTTTTTTTCTGTGAATTATGTGAACTTGGTATAAAGTTGCTGTTACCATCAGACTATCGGAGCGATAGAATAGTGAGATCGCATACCTATATATAATCTATTCAAAATCCAATAATATATTCTTGCGATAACAAACATATGGGAGCCTCATGCACAAACAGAGTTTGTTAGCGAAAGAATGTTCTCGTCTCTTATGTTTTGTTTTGCATAATGAAATTGATGTATATACGTTCATAAGCACTTACTTGCATGGTAGCCAGTCTTTTTGAGACCTGATCATGTTACTTTTTTGAAGTACTATATAATATCAACATGTTAAATCGCAATAGCTTAGACAGCCTTATTTATAGATTGTTGTGTGAGCTATGCATAGATATCTCTGGAGACTACAAGTTAAATCTTAGACTGAATAGGCGGAGTATTTGGGCAAATTTGTGGTTCAAATGTCTTCTTGACTAAGATCTCACCCTATTCCTTATTTAAGAGAGTGGATAGAAAGTATGATCACACCTCCGCTCACCTAGCTGGCCAAAGTAATAAGGAGAATGGTGTATTGATAATATGATTGGGGCTACTCATGTAGGTTTAGTTGATTTTGTATATAAGATATTGCCGTCTCGAAGTGAGATTTGAAGTTTCATTGCTAAACGTAATTTATGAATACTGCTGTGCACGATCAAGATATATATGTAACATATCTTCATGATCTCAATAATTTTTTATTTAGCTAACTCCTATAATTTATTTCATATGATATAATTCAATTATATAAGATAGCAGTGTGTGCACGAAAGATTACCAGGGCGTGCAATCCGCGAGATAAAACAAAACTCTCTCATAAATATTTGGACCCTAATAGGGAAAATTATTGAGTATGGATCAAGGACTAGAAGGTAGAGACTCTCGCACAAAAGGAACATATATATTTCAATGTTTTTATTTAACAATGATATATATGGCTGCAACAAAGAATTAGTCAAGGCTATTGAAAATCTAAGAGGAACAGACATATTTTAAGAGCTGATGACAAGGCTTTTTGGCTGTTATTTTGTGTCTTCTCGAGTACTCCAGATGTTATGTAATGGGAACACCTTTAAGATGAATTGCTTTATGTAATTAACGGCCCGGCACCATTGTTTTTGCAATCATTGTGTGTTTGTTGTTATTAGCAACAAACTGTACCACGATTTATATGGTCATGGGGTTTTCTCATTGAGACGACATATGGTAAACAACTTGTTTAGCAGCAGTAGGACTCACGACATGACAAAGGTATTTGTATAGAAATGTTAGTAGCATAAACGATGGTGGCCTATAAAGAAGTCTAACATATTGAAATAGTATTGAATGGTCTCTACTGCCACATTATAATATTTTAAATACCGTGTGGTACACCATATATGTGATTTATTTATAGAAATAATGGAACTATGTGTATTGTACCATAGGAATCAGGTTATCATTTGGATGTTCATTTTCGTTCGCAGCGCACGAGAGCCACTGTATATATCGTTTAATTGTAGAAAATATCTGAGATCTTCTTTAGATATGGCAAATATTACTCGCACACGGCACTCGGTCTTTCATTGGTGCTTCGATATTACTATAATCTCTTTGTGATTATCCAATATTGATATTTTTCTCTTTCTTCTAGCTACTCTTAATTCAAGGGCTAGAGATAAATCAATTTGTTTTAAGTATTATTGTATTTAGTGTGTTTATATTAGAATTCTACTTTTATTAATACACTAATCTATTATTATTATGCATTCACCCACTCTCTTTTCGGATGTGTAATAGAAGTTATGATTGAGATATTGTATCTTCAATTATGATTTAGTGGTGAAGGAAAAGAGAATAAATTTATATCTCCAATATGTGTATTTAATTAAATATTTCTATGGCATATTTGGTCTTATTTATTATATTGATATAAACTTATATTCCGATAATATGATAAGAGAATTATCTGTAATACTAAAAACATTAAAATTGATCTTACTTACTAATTAATACTCTACCAATATAATGAATTCGCTCTACATAGATTGTATAGAACATTTCTATTTTAGTTCGGTTCGATCCTCAATCCAGTCATTATGCCGTCATCAATAAATTAATAGTGCAAGTATTACTATATTCTCGTGCTTACTTACTACTTTGGCTTTCTACACTCATAACATAGCATAAACTACTTTACTTTATTATAATATATATCTATATATATATAATATATATATACTATTATATATTATATATATATATATATATATACTATATTATATATATTTATATATATATATATATATATCTTAAATAAAGTAATAAGATAGTGCTATATATGTAAAGCTCAAAGTGATAATATTCACTAAAATTATACCTGCATTAATAACAATAGATCAAAATATAATAATCGAAGAAAGAAGAATATCAATTACTATGACCCACCATATGTCTTTTATGTAGCGGTTTAACTCGTTAGATTAAGTTAGGTGAATTATATATATCTAAGTTTAATATGCCAAAGAAAATTTAATATCCATGGGGATTATCTGCCCCCTAATTAATTGGATGTTCAAATTTCAAATTTACACTCGACGAGATTGGCCATCAATATATTGATAGGGTTAAAAACAATATATAATAACTAAAAAATAGTTTACCTTTATAAAAAAAAAAAAAAAATTGAAAACTCAAGAACTCTGCATACACGAAGCACCATGGACCCGGTTGCGATGTCCGGTTTATCATAAATTATATATTTATAAATATAATTTTGAATTATATCTATATAATAAAATTTGATATTTTATTAATAAAATTTATGCACAGTACTTTATTATTGGTAACTTCATACATAACAATTTAATTTATAGACAACGTTTTATTAAATATTGTTGTTCATTTTCCATGTCAATGTACTCATGTAATAAAACCATAATAGTATTCTGTACATTTTGATAACACAACACAATGCAAATAATTTGTTGCTATCACACAAATGCAAATATATTTTTCAAAAGCTGAAAATCTATATTTATGTTTGTTTTGTCTAGTTTGCACAATTTATTATAAATTTTTAACAATACGAATTTTTATTGTTCAACCTAAAATATTTTTTAAAAAAATAATAATAATTAATAAAATTATTGATGAATATATACATATTTTGATCCCATATTTAATTGGAGATACTTTTCACTGGATTCTTATAATCCTAAAAACTCATATCAAGCCCATTTCTTACCTTTCTTCTTCTTCCGCTAGACATATTTTCTTTCATCCCCTGCTCATAATAAATGGGTGAGTCTTAAATGAGACCAAATCCCTTCTCGCCATTATCAAATTTGTCCCAAAGACTCTACCCAGTTTAGAGTCTTTAGCTTTAAACTTTAATATTATCCAAGATGCTCTCAACACCCAGCAGATGCTTACTTAATTTTCGGCTTTCATCGGCTAATGGTTTCTTGATTCGTTTTCTTATAGCAGTTCTACCAGTACACACGCCAGAGGTAAAAGCAATCTTATTTCCATTCGATAACATTGATTGATGCTTTTGCTTCTTTCCAGTTGATGCTTCTAGTAATCCCTCACCATCTATTGTGAATTTGGTAAATATTTTTCTGCACTTGTTTCGAATGAAACATTACGAGACGTGTAATTTCTTCTTATACTAAAACGATGGAATTGTTTTGGAATTTCACTCGATATATTGTATAAAATATTTGACTATAATATTGGCTATAATATGCATGTGGACCGCGTGATTTTTGGATTCTCCTTTATTAGGAAAATCTTCCAAACTTGGTTTTCAGCCTGACATTATAACGCTTAATACGTTGATTAACGGGCTTGTCAGTCGAGGATAGATTTGATGAGCTGTGGAATTATTTGATGAAATGGTGCAAAAGGGTATCAACCTGATGTCTATACTTATAACGTGAATTGTGAATGATCTGTGTAAAATTGGGGAAAAACCAATGTGGCCTTTGGTATTTGAAAGAATGGTCGAGAAGGTTCGTGAACTGATGTGGTCTGCATATTAATGCTATCATTGAACAGCCTGTAAGGATCGATGGGGAACTGAGGATTAGAAGCTCTTCTGAAAATGAAGAGGTGAAGCATCTTGCCGAGGTTGTGACTTACAGCTCCTTAATCCATGAGTCTGTGCATTGTTCAAGTCGATGAAGGAAGCTTTTTTTGTGGCTTAACAAAATGTTGAAAGCCAACCATCACGCCCAGATCTAATTACCTTCACTATACTTGGGTATATGGTCTTTGTAAGTTTGGCAAGGTATCAAAGGCTTATGTATTGTTCAAATTGATGATTCATAGCTGATGTTAATCTTCAACTCTTTATTCCACGGTCTGTGCAAGTTCAGGCCGATGGGTAGAAGCTTTATTCATGAAAATGTTGGAGTGAACATTGCACCAGATATATTACTTCAATATTATTGGTTTATGGACTTTAGTTAAAGAAGGGAAGGGTTTCAAAGCTCATGGACATAGTCAAATGGATGATTCAAAGGAGGAAAAGCCTGATGTTGTGACATATAGCTCTTTGATGGATGGATATGTCTACTCACCAAACGGATCAGCTAGGGAAGTTTTTTGACATCATGCTAAGCAAGGGTTATAACACCTAATGTTCGTTTACCTACAGTATCTTGATTTGACTGTTACTGTAGGAGAAAAAGGTTAGATGAGGCGATTGAGGCTTTTCGATGTAAATGCGTTAGCAAAGGCTTGATTTCCAGACCATTTCAATATAATTCTACCATTTCACATATAATTCTCTTATACGTGGCGTGTGTAAAGCAAAGAGCCCTCAGGCTGCATATAAGTTTTTCAAAACCTTGTGTGCTAGTGGCCATTCTCCAGATGTGTTTGCTTACTCGATTTTGATAGATGGCTTCTGTAAGCATAGGTGTCTAGATGTGGCATTGTCCCTCTTTCATGAAATGCAGAAAAACTCATTGAAGCTTGATATTATTGTCTATAATATCCTAATTGATGGTATGTTCAAAGCTGGAAAAGTTAAAAATGCAAAGGAACTGTTTTCTAGACTTTCCATAGAAGGGTTGCAGCCTGATGATTTCACATTCAGTATGATGATCAATGGACTTTGTAAAGAAGGATTACTCGATGAAGCATTCAAGGTGTTCAGGAAAATGGAAGGGAATGGTTGCTCTCCAAATAATTGCTCTTATAACGTGATTATCCAAGGATGTCTCCGGTGCAATGACTCGTCCATGGCAAACCAACTTATTGATGAAATGGTTGGCAAGGGGTTCTCCGCCGATGCCACCACCTTGGAGTTGGTAATGAATTTAGTTTTGAACAGATGATCCTCTTTGGCAAAAGTTTGTAAGAGTTGCTAAGCTGCTCTAAACATTCTCAAGGTGTAAACTTGAAGTGAGATTTTAGGATAGAACAACTGTTATACTGTTGCAGGAGGTTTTTGTCATATTTCTAGTTATGCCACTGCAATTTGTCTCGAAAACATGTTGTATTTTCTGCAATTCAATCTTTAAATGATGGTTGAATTCAGTATTTTCTGCAATTCAATATTTGTATCAGACTCCTGCATATTGCCTTAGCGATAGTATCTATTTACAATTGCTTCATTGGATACACATATAAAACAATTCTTCCTATCTTAGTTGTAGAAGATTAGTTCATAATTACATGTCTAGCGTTTATGCATACTTAAAAAAACTCAAGTATGTGCTCTGTTTTTATGTTGATTAGTATTGTAGTTGTTAAAATTATAATTAGTGATTGAGTTGCATAACCTTCTGCTTCGAAATCGACATTAAACAAGCACAAAAACTAGGCCTTGGTTTGCAAAATGGTTGATAAATGAGTGGCTCTTCAGTATGACTAGTTATACAGGTTGAAAAAGGCTACCATTCTTTTTTTTTTATTTTTTATTATTATTTTTTTTAATATAAGCAAGCAAGCAAGAAGTGACAAGCAAGCAAGAAGTGAATTCCATTAAAAAGCTATGATATATTGATAGTTTAAAAATAAAACAAAAAATTATCATTTTAAAATTTATTTTTTGATTTGGTTGGTTATTTTGGGCTCCCATCTAAATAAGAATCTTATTTATTCAGGAATATACTTAAAAAAGGAAAATTAAATCAAAATATTAACTCATTAGATAAAAAAAGAAACCAAAAAGTTGAAAAAAAAAAATTTATGTAATCATATTAAAAAAAGTTATCTTTTCTTTATTTTGACAATCTTACATATTTAATAATTTAATTTTTTAAATTTTGCGCCAACTTTTCAAAACCACAATTAGTTAGGATGGTAATAAACTACTATATCTTTTTTTTTTCCTTTTTTTGAGACTAATAATCAAAAGTTCATTATCGAAAACGATTGATAGAAAATGGTACCTCTTCTATCTAGATTTGCTCTTCTATCTCAAGAGAAAGAACTAATTTTCCTAATGAATGAGCTACTTTATTATCCTACATATAGCTACATGAGAACACTTGTGAGAGCCACTAGCCACTATATCACCATTTGAGTTTCTTATAACCATTCCAAAGCTAATTCTCCAATCAGCACGAATCGTAGCATCACAATTCACTTTAAAAATACCTTCCACCGAACATTCCTACCAACATGCTCCTACCCGATTGGCCCTGTTGCTGTCCCTGGTAATCAGACCATAGAGACAAAACTTGTTCCACCACCTGCACTTCATTGAGCTTCTTCTGTTGGAGCAGTAGCACGTTCCTCTCCCTCCAAATGGACCAGGATATCATATACGAAATTTCCATTTATTCAGGTGAAAATTTGTAGAAATTAACTTGATCCACTCCAACGCTGACCCTGCATTCCAAGATGGCCTTAGTCTCAGTGGCACAAAAGACAAATTCATTGATATTCTGGGTAGTTAACGAGCATATGAAGTGTCCTTTCTTCCTCCTCTCCATACCAATCACAAACAGAATCCACATCAGTTTTCCGCCGGATCAGTTCCACTTTAGTTGGGAGTAAATTTTGACAAACTCGAATCATAACTTGTTTAACTTTGGGCGGAACATTTTGTTTCCAAAGGAGCTTCCAAAAGGAGTTATTCGAAAGCACAAATGAGCTAGCAATGTCGCATAAAATTTTTGAATGAAAAGCAATGTGATAAGCAGTTTTAACAGAGTAAAGGCCATGTCTAGTCCTTGACCATTTGAGGAGGTCAAAATCCCAATTCGGACTGAGAGGAATACTACAAATCTCTGTAGCTTTATGAGGTTCGAAAATAAACTCAATAAGGGTAAAATCCCAATAACCCGTTTCAGGAACGAGGAGCTCTTGCGTCTAGTATAGCAGGGGCTGAATGAACACGAAATTTCGGTTGCCTCGGTGACCAATTATCCTTCTATATTCTAACCCTTCTACCATTTCCAATAATCCATCGAGAACCCTTTTGAATTAGCCATCTTGCCACCATCAGACTTGAAAAACTCAGTCTAAATCCCAATTTTACATCCATAAAAAGTTTTTTGGATAATATCTTAATTTTAAAAATTTAGCTAATAATGCGAATGGTCTGTAGCCAATGGCCAACATTGCCTTGCAAGCATTGCCAAATTGAAGCAAAGTAAATTCTTAAAAACCTAGACTCCCCCCCTTTCGATTTGGATAAACGTAGTTTATTCCACTGAGCCCAATTAATCTTTCTTTCATTTCCTTTTTGACCCCAGCAAAATTAAGCATAAGGGACTCAATTTTATTGCAAATATTAGACGGTAATAAAAAAAAAAAAACTGATAGTATAGGTGGGAATCGACTAGATAATAGCTTTTAAAAGTACCTCTTTCCCTGCTTTTGAGAGCGTTCGCTCTTTCCATCCCTTTAGTTGTTCGCTCTTTCCATCCCTTTAGTTTTTTTCTAAAGCAAGATCGCTAAACATTGTCATCTAGTTTCTCCCAATAACAGCAGGTAATCCCAGGTACTTGTTGTATTAAAATATCACCAATTAATTAAGAAAAATCACCAAAATGGGCTGCCACAATAAGTTAAATATTTGGCATGTTTCAAGCCCAAAGGTGGAAACTCAAGCCCAAAGATGGATGACCCAAGCCCACATGGTGTGTAAATACCTAGGACATTCCAGAATATTTTCACCCACAAGATATTTTAATAAAATATCTCACTTAGAATGCTCCATGTAATCTCCACCGTACATTTTTATAAGTAAATCATAGCCGTACATTGAGGAAGTGGAAATGCCTATAAATACCACCCCTCACCTCATTTGTAAACACCAAGCAAAAACCAAGTCCAAAAAGCAAGTAAGTAATTCCTTCCTTAAGGTTTGTGAAAATTTGCTTCTTATTAATACAATTTTATTTGGTGTTTTGTGTTAGTATTATTTTGGTTGCCTTTCCCATTATTATTCTTGGTGTGTTATAAATTATTAATCAATCTTGGAGTTTATCACTACACCGATATCCAACAAGTGGTATCAGAGCCTAGTTGTGGTGGTAGTTGTTGTAGCCGTGGTATTTTGTGGTGTTCATTTACAAGTGTATGGTATTGTTACTCTGCTGGAATTAACATTCGGGGATTGTTGTTGAAGCAACAAGATTCACAAGCAAGGATTGTGATAGTGAGTGGTCAAGGATCGTCGTGCATCGGTTAGTGTCAGGAACACCAGTACCTTATGGCAGATTTTTCTAGAGTTGCTAATAGCATCGAGAAGCTAAATAGCAACAATTACGGGCCTAGAGTACCCGTATGAGATATTATCTCATAGATCAAGACTTATGGGATCTCATCGGAGGAGATAACACTACACCACCAGTTGGGGATGCGAAAGCTCTGAAAGAGTGGGAGACGAAATGCGGGAAGGCGATGTATGTGCTGACGGTTGCAGTAGAAGATGAGCAGATGCAACGAATCAAGTCGGCTAAAATACCAAAGGAAGCATGGGACATCCTCAAGTCTGCTTTCCCCAAGAAGAATGAAGCAAAACTGCAACGGCTCGAAAACGAGTTGTTCTCAATCTCGCAACATAACCTCACTGTAGGTCAATACTTTTCTAAAGTAAAATCTTTATGTGAAGAGATTTTGAAATTTGATCTAGACAACGAGATCAACGAGACAAGGATGAGGAGGATCATCATCCATGGTCTAAGACCTGAATTTAAGGGTTTTCTGACTGTTACTCGTGGTTGGGCTACACAACCAACCTTAGATGAGTTAGAGAATAATGAGTTAGAGAATATCTTGTCCAATGAAGAGACTTTGGACGAAAAATGTCTAAAGTAGCTTTGAAGGATGATGAGAAAGCTCTCTTTGCTAAAAAGAGGGGATTTCGAAATGTTGCGAGAGTAGATGGTGGAAAAGAAAGGAGTAATCAATAAGGATGGAGAAAGCAAAAGTGGAGACAATCACAGCAAGGGGGAGCAAGCCCAAGACAAAGGAAAGACGATTGGCGAGAAAGTGATCGTTGCTATAAGTGCAACAAAAGAGGACATTTTGTAACACCCCTTTCCGGTCCACCCGTAAACCCGAATGAACCGAACCGAGACGCTACAAACGCTACAAACTGGTTCACTGTTATGGTCTGACACTGCTGAAATCATAATGTATATTGATAAACATCATGCTGATGCTGTTTATAACATATTGTACTTAATGTTTAAAGACATGGATACTAGTTTACAAAATGGAAATGGGCCCAACTGTTGTGCCCTGTACATGCCATAAAAGGGTAGGACAAATACACATTCCAAATGAGATAAGCTACCCTGAGACTGAGTCTTCTACAGAGAACTGCAGCGTGTAAGACCGACTCTCTACGGACAAACTCGAAACCTTGCGAGTTAAACAGGTAACTTGCTGAGCAAATACAAGCTCAGTGGAATCCTCAACATATAAAGAAACAATTAAGCACATCCATAGATAGAAATAAGCATGTTTAAACACATATGGCCACATATACACACGTATAAGCACACATATCATGATACTTTCATTCTACCTTGATGATCTTTCTTGCTATTTATTATACTGTATGATTCATGCAATATTATGTCAAGATATCTATATGGCTCAATAAGGTTATAGTGAAACCAAAGTGATAAGGAAAACTGTATGAAACTGGATGAATACTGTATGACTGGGCTGCTATGGCCATTATATCATCATATTCACTCAACGGTCTGTAGCCGGAGTACCAAACTGTATGGGGCGCAGATCTGCTATCCTATGTCATGACATAGCCTTATCTACGTGGTTTCTACCTAACCTCAATGGAGCGGCATAATGTTGATATGTCAAAGAATATAACACAAACAAATATAACACAACATCATATTCATAGTTCATAAATCATAATGTTTATTTGATTTCACATCATTTGTATGCTTGCATGATGTTTTGATACATGGTCTCATGTTGTATTTTGATGTTAAAGTGATTGGAGGCATATAAGTGAAGCAAGGAATACAATTGCATTGAAAAAGAAATCCAAAAGTGCGTGAAAACATAAGTCGTGAGCGCGCCTTGCAAGGTCGCGAGCGCGTACTTGAAAGTCGCGAGCGCGTACTCCAAAAAGCTTGAGTTCTTCTTTAGCTTCTTCTCTCTACAATCTTAGAACTCCCTTCACCTATAAATTAGAATCCTTATGAATTCTAAAATAATAACACCAAATGATTCAATTATGAACTTAAAGAAGGTTTACTTACTTGGATAGAAAAAAAAGTTGAAGTTAAGGCTTAACTACCATGAAAATTGAAAAGAAGGTGGAAGAAGCGAAAGGAAGAAAATGAAGAAGATGAAGATAAACATGAAAAATGGGAAAGTGAAATGATATGCACGGGTAGGCTCTAGAATATTCATGACTTTGTGTAAAAGTTCTAAATGGTACCTTAATTAGCAAAAGGCTATCACTTAATACCCAAGCTTAATCTTTAATGCAAATCAATCCTCACTCATATGCTTTGATCTTTTCTCTCAATCAAGTAACTCCACTTAAAATCCCATTCTACCCCAACCGGGTTTGGTTACACATGAGGAACAATAAAATAACTCTTCTATGACACTTCCTAATTCGATCATTAAATGGGGTCAAAATCAAGATGAAGTTACTGGTAAAATTTCCAGCAAGCCCTGTTTCAACATAAACCAATTTGTTTACTTCATTTGTTCAATACCTCCCCTGTTTTCCCTTGTTTCTCACCAGTACCAGTCCTCCCACTCAACATGAAGCAATATATTGTCTCACTAGCAACATAACACATAATTCTCATACAAAGAAAAATGGAAAATAACAAGAGATATCAAACCTTTACTCCAAAAAGCTTGAGTTCTTCTTTAGCTTCTTCTCTCTACAATCTTAGAACTCCCTTCACCTATAAATAAGAATCCTTATGAATTCTAAAAGAATAGCACCAAATGCTTCAATTATGAACTTAAAGAAGGTTTACTTACTTGGATAGAAGAAAAGTTGAATTTAAGGCTTAACTACCATGAAAATTGAAAGGAAGGTGGAAGAGGAAAGAAAGAAAATGAAGATAAACATGAAAAATGGGAAAGTGAAGTGATATGCACGGGTAGGCTCTAGAATATCCATGACTTTGTGTGTAAAAGTTCTAAATAAGTTTCCAAAATGGTACTCAATTAGAAAAAAGGCCTATCACTACATACACCCAAATCAATCTTTAATGCAAAACAATCCTCACTCATACTGCTTTAAATCTTTTCTCTCATCAGTAACTCACTTCCACTTAAAATCCCATTCTACCCCAACCGGGTTTGGTCCAACTCGACTCAACTCGACTACTCGACTCTATGCTAAGACTCGACTCGATAGGATGTCACACATTTCGCCCGAGAATGTGAAAGCAAATGAGTACAAGGAAACATAGCATCAACCCAGAACAAGCAACAAAGTGAAGAGGAATGGGATATTCACACTTTCTTTGTTCAGGAGGAAGAATATTTGCCACAGAAGCCAGTAGAGACGATGATGAAAGGACCCGAACAAGAGTTGTCATTAATATCTGTAAGTGATAGAATCAACTATGATGATAGTTTAAAAATTATATTCAATCAAATAATAAAATGTATTTTTCTTTTAATCACAAGTACCCCTAGGTTCAATAGGGTGGAACTAAATCTTGTTTGCACAAGTTGGCCAAGAAGGGGTAAAGTACTCAAAGCGAGTATTTGCTCTATCCACGAGGATCGAACTCTGGATCTCATTTTGGAGAAAAGAGTGTCGAACCACTTATCCAAACATTTATTGGTATTAAATGTAAATTTCAAATTAGTTATAACCAAAGCTATTTTAGGATATTTTAAATTTCATTAAAAGACGATATCGAAAATCTCATTATTCCTTACTCTATTTCTACGTTTATATACAGTATAGGTATATAAATTATTACTGTGTTGCACAGTAATCATATCACTTTATAAAATATTATTTTTTTTAAAAAAATATAAGAATAGGATTATAATTTTTTAAAACATAAAATTAGAATAAAAGATGATTATCATGAATATATAAAATGAGATGCTAACTTACTATTTACTCCGTCCCATAGTACTTGTCAACGTTATTATTTTTAGATATTCCAAAATGTTTGTCCACTTGATTTAAGAGATATTTACTTTGCATTTATATCTCTCATTATAAATAGTTTTAAGTTATAGGAATATATATTTTTTTAAGGAGGATAATTTTAAAAAAGTATGGATATTTTATATGACTTGGCACTATAATTAATGTGTTTTTTTAAACTTTATACAAAAGTCAGGACAAACATTTTGAAAGGAAGGGAGTATAATTTTTCAATCACAAATATTATTTATTATGGATTAGTTTAACATTAAATTTCAAGAGGTTTTAATTGAATTTTTTTTTTTTGAAAAGGTAAATTTTAGTTACTTGATATATTTACCTTGTGAAATTTACAAATTTAATATTCAAAAATTAATAAAACTAACGAAAAGATGAGAAAATGATGCGACCGGAACAGTCGTGAAGGTAGAGTACAATAGAAGGTTTACACGAACGAAGCAAAGAGCAGCAGCATTATTTTGAGTGCTGGCACCTTCAATCGAAACTTCGATGGTGGGCTCCACTCACAGCTCACGCGCCTGCCTTTTGCCATGATAGAGACAAATATACTTATGAACATTATAAGTTATTGCTGATAAAATATTACTACTAATAGTTACTGTTTAAATATGAAATAATGCTTAAATCTAACGTAGTAAAAAGATTAGAGTGTCAAAGTATGAAGGGAAAATAAAAGGGAGGATTATAATGCAATTGGCATTTAAAGGACATGAAAGGAATTTTTAATAAAGTTTATTATATAATTTTATTGAAGAAGAGGAAAGAACCACGACACTTTACTCATTGTTGCAGGCCAAACCGTTCAAGAAGAGAGGAGGAGGATTTTGAGTCAAAACCAAGCAAAAAGAAGGTGAAAATCAAAGAATTTTCAAGTATTTTCAAGTATTTCTTAAGAAAAGGTTAGTTATTTTCACTTCCTCCTTCATTTCTATGGACTACTTTTTGAATTCCATGAACTTTGAAGTGAGGTGCTTGTTTGTGTAATCTGATTTGCTGAAGATGAAGTGATGAGAAGTGATTTTAAGGTGATTTAAGATGATTGAAAGTAGTTATGCATGAATTCAAAGTCTAAGTTGCTTAAGTCACCAAGATGGATGATTTTGAGTTTGTTCTTGATATGCCATGAACTAGGGATTCTGATATTCTTATATTATGATGTTATGTAAGTAATAGAAGGGATTGACATGAATTTGTCTGGAAGTTGAGGTGAGAATGCTTAAACATTATATAAATTATGGTTGGACATGTTACAGTTTGGAGCTGCCTGAAAATTTCAGCTTCTGTAATTGACCTATTGACTAAGCAAATTGGAACTCCAAGAATTTATTGAAATTGATATGGAAGATAGACTGAGATGTTGGGAGCTTAGGTCGTGTTATTAAAAGGTCGTGTTAAAATTTAAAGGCCATTGGATAAAAGCAAATGGAGTTATAAGTAAATCAATGCAGGCTGCTCAGCATGAGAAAAACTGAACTTCAGATTATATAATTATGTCATTTAAAAATGAAAATGAGCTTTAAAAATTATGAAATTTTCCAGAACAGTACCCTAAGATGTTGGGAACATGCTGTCAAAATTCAGGGCAATTGAATAAGGGAAATTCAAGATATAGTCAACGCAATACCAGCTACTCAAATGCTGAAATTCTGCATGTCATAAACCTTGAACGAATTTAGCATGCTATTCACTTCTATTGTAAATTTATATGTAAATAATTATTTTTTTCATAAAATTTTTATGATCATTTGTTAAATGAATAACTTTTATCAATATCTCAATAAATTAGAGATAAAAAATAATAAAATAATTTTTATTGATTAAATTTTTAATATACTTGTTTTATCAATAAATGCAAATAAAGTGTGAAAATATTAATATATTATATTTTATGTTACAATATACTACGTCTCCATAATACTTATCACGTTTATAGTTTCGATGAGTAATAATTTCTTTTTCATATTTATCCTTTATATATGATCAATAATTATTATTTTAATTTAATAATTTTTTTAAAGAATTAACATTGAAATAAGGGTAATATAATCAATTTATTCAATAAAAATTGATTTTTTGCAAAAATATTTTCAATGGATTTTGCTTTATGGAATATATAATTATATTCATTAAGCTTTTTAAAGAGGAAAAAAGATTATTTTTGAAAGCATACGACCGATGATATTGTAAATGAATTTTTATGATTCTTTTTACTGTGAAAGGAGACGTTGGCCAATTGATATCTTGTAGTATGAGGGGTGGGCGTGATTGAATGTTTTTAGCAGTGGTTGTGAAATGAAATTTGTCCATTGTGATTTTGATATTAGTACATTAAAATGGAATGGTTTAAAAGTTCTTTACAGCTGAATATAGATATTGGTTAGTTAACCCCGAATATCATTCATTTTGTTTGAAGTTGATATTTCGATCGACTATTGAAAACTGGATATCATCACTAGATTGATAATATGATTTTATTATTGACAATTCTCCCTTCCATTTGAGGTTGTAGATTGCTCCCTCTTTCTGTTTGAAATATATCACAGATTGAGGTTGTAGATAGCAGGTCTTAGATGTGCACATTAGACACTGATGGCCTCAGAATTGATCTTATTTAAAAGCTGTAAAGACCATATTATGAATGATTGATTAAATGGGTATTGATTTTATTGTTTCTTATTTCTTTACCATGTGGATTTTAATTGAATTGTTCATTCCTTTATTATTTTTTATTAGTACCACCCCACTAAGCCCATTTATGCTTAAGCGATAGTTGCTTTTGTACTATCACAGGTAAAGAAAAGGAAAAAGAACCAAGAGAGGATCATTTTTATTTGATGTAGATAGTATGCTACTGATGTAGCTATTGTATATTTGACTTCTTTTAGAATATGTATGATGTATTAAACATTAACAGATCATCTATGTATATTTGAGCAGATTCATGTGAATTATGATTGTATGAATTTGAAAATTTATAGTCTATTAAGTAATTAATTTCTATTATGTATCTAAGATTTGAACAGAACTCCAATATGTAATTAAATCATCTATGGACTTATGGGTTATGGAACCATTTTATGTTTTTAATAATATGTTTAAGAAATTATATTGAGATTACTAGTTAGTAAATTATAGACATTTCTTTATAGACATTTCTTTCTAACAGACGCGTGAACGAAACCAAAATAAGTTATACATTTAATAACTAAAGTTGGCTACAAAGATATAAAAAAAAAAATGTGAAGGAAATAAAAAAAGGTTTAAGTCCCTTGTAGTATACTTAGTAAGCATTTATAAGGAATTAAGTGCTTATTAATTATATACGGGCGACATGCCATGGTCTTACAGTAGGGTAAGGTGTAATGTGAGAGTACACGTTGATGAATTCAACTAAATAATGCCAAGGGCAAGGCATTCGAATGCAATTCAACATTGTCCAAAGAACACCACAACAAAATGGAGTTGCTGAGAGAAAGAATCGACACCTAGTGGAGATTGTAGGAGTTTTTGCTCAAATGCGAAGAATGTACCGGCTAGGATTTTGGGCAGAGTGCCATGAAGACAATTGTGTTATACGTCACAATAGGGACTACCTTCAAGGCAAGATCTGGAGTTTTACATTTTTTTTTCCCCCCCAAATTCTAGAAAACTGTGGAACATTAACCAGTAAGTCATTTTCACGTTTTTATATGTGATGTGTTATCGTCTTCGTTTCGGATGAATTTTCGAGCAAAGTTTTGACAAAAAAGGCACTTTTCGCTTGCATATTCGTTGGTTATGTTCGTTGGTTATGATGAGCAAAGAAAAGGCCAGAGATGTTGTGATCCTATAACTAACAAGTGCCATATTTCACGAAATGTGGTCTTTGATGAGACATCATCTTCGTGGTCATCTCAAGCAACCCTGCTACCAGACTCAAAAGAAATTCAAGAAAAAGTTGAAAAGAAGATAGGAGAAGGAGAGTTCATCCCAGAGAAAGGTCAAGCAGTGCCATCCAGAGTTTAAGAGAAATCGAAGAGCCCAAGGAAGATAGGTGCATACGAACAACAGCAGCCAAGTCAAGAAGAACAAGATCCAGACGATCGGATCGAGAAAGAAGGCCTAATCCAAAATATGCAAATGTTGCTGTGCTATAGCAGAGATAAAGGAGGCCAACAACTTATTGAAGAAGCATCAAAGGAAGGATGGAGTTAGCACTACGTGCGATGGAAGAAGAAATTACTACTTCTGGAACAAATCCAAACATGGGAATTAGTGCCAAAACCAAGAGATGTGGAAACTCATCTCTTGCAAATGGTCTACAAAATCAAAACTCGCACCCTAAATGCGATCAATAAGCGGACACAACAAGCAAAATCAAACATGGGAATTAGTGCCAAAACCAAGAGATGTGAAACTCATCTCTTGCAAATGGGTCTACAAAATCAAAACTCGCCCGAATGGATCAATTAAGCGACACAAAGCAAGACTGGCTGCTCGTGGATTTTCTCAATAGTATGGCTTGGACTATGATGAGACATTTAGTCCAGTTGTCAAGATCACTACTGTGCGTGTATTACTAGCTTTAACAACTAGTAAGTCATGGCCTTTTGTGGCAGATGGATGTGAAGAACGCATTCTTACATGGTGAAATTGATTGTGAAATCTACATGGAGCAACCACCAGGGTTCAGAGGTCGTGAGAATCCTAACTATATGTGCAAGCTAAGAAAAGCTCTCTATGGTCTAAAACAAGCACCGAGGGCTTGGTATGGCAAGATTGCAGAATTCCTTATTAAGAATGGATATGTTATGGCACTAGCAGCCTCTAGTTTGTTTGTGAAAGATCAGGAAGGAAGACTAGCTATAGTGCTAGTATACGTTGATGATTTAATAGTCACTGACGATAACATCGAAGAGATTCAACTCATCTGAGAGAATTTGGCTACTCGTTTCAAGATGAAAGAGCTAGGAAGCTTAGGTATTTCCTTGGATTGGAGATAGAAGAAGCCAAGGAAGGTTTGTACCTCGGACAACAGAAGTATGCAAGAGATCTGCTGAAGAGGTTTGGAATAATGGAATGCAAGCCGATATCTACTCCAATGGATGCTAATGTCAAGCTGTGTGCTCATAAAGGGAATGATCTCGAAGATGCTACTATGTATAGACAACTAGTGGGAAGCCTAATCTATCTCACTATGACACGACCTGACATTTCTTTTGCAGTTGGAGTAGTCAGCCGATTTATGTAAAAGCCTAAGAAACCTCAATTGGAAGTAGTTCGAAGAATATTGAGATATGTCAAAAGTACAATCGATTATGGGATCTTATACAAGAGAGGTGAAATTATCAAGTTGAAAGGATATTACGATGCTGATCATGCAAGAGATCACGACACTCGGCGCTCGACAACAGGCTATGCATTTAGTCTTGGTTCAAGAGCAATCTCTTGGTGTAGTAAGAGACAACCTATAGTGTCACTTTCCACAACAGAAGCTGAGTATCGGGCAGTAGAAACAACAGCTCAGGAAAGTGTTTGGTTGTCAAATATGAACGATCTGCATCAACCCATCCACTATCTGATTCCGTTGAATTGTGATAGTCATTTGGCTATACATGGCTGAGAATCCGGTATTTCATACAAGAACAAAACACGTGGAGGTTCACTATCAGAGAGAAGGTTCTACAAGGAGAGATTAAAATGAAATATATCAAGACGAAGGATCAGCCAGTCGATATCTTTACAAAAAGTTTAAATGCAAATAAATATGAAGATTTTCGCGAACAGTTGGGAATGATGAAGAAAGAGAAATTAATCATTGAGAGAGAGTATTAAAATATCATTGATTAATTGAGAAAAACCGCCAAAATGGGCTTCCACAATAAGTTAAATACTTGGCAAGCTTCAAGCCCAAAGATGGAAACCCAAGCCCAAAGATGAATGACCCAAGCCCACATGGGGTGTAAATACCTAGGACATTATAGAATACTCTCACCCACAAGATATTTTAATAAAATATCTCACCTACTCTAGAATGCTCCACGTAATGTCCACCGTACATTTTTATAAGTAAATCATAGCCGTACATTAAGGAGGTGGAAATGCCTATAAATACCACCCCTCACCTCATTTTAAACACCAAGCAAAAACCAAGTCCAAGAAGCAAGTAAGTACTTCCTTCCTTAAGCTTTGTGAAAGTTTGCTTCTTATTTATACAATTTTATTTGGTGTTTTGGGTTAGTATTATTTTGGTTACCTTTCCCATTATTATTCTTGGTGTTATAAATTATTAATCAATCTTGGAGTTTATCACTACACTGATATCCAACATGTTGTGTCGTTCCACACACTTTACACCTAGTTTATTCCTGATAACTGCCTACAATGGACCAAAAATATTAACAGTGAATGAAATCTCAAATTTTTCCAGGTTCACCTTCTCTCCTGAGCCCGTCCATAATCATTAAGGATGGAGATCAACCTATCCGCTTCTGTTTGAGATGCCTGAGCAAACAGAATACTATCATTAGTGAAAAACAAGTGTGAGAGAGATGGAGCTCTCTTACAGATTTTAATTCCATGGAATTGCCTCGCATTTGTTACTTGCTGGATGAGACTTGTGAAGACCTCTGCAAAAAATAAAAATAAATAGAGGGATAGTGAATCACCTTATCAAAGCCCCCTTTGTGGAAATAAGGTTTCTTAGGGTTCACCATTAAGTAAAACGAAATAGGACACCATAGTCACACACCTTATAACTAAACTGACCCAACTCCTATTAAAACTCATTTTTAACATAGTTCCCTCAAGAAAACACCATTCAACTTGGTCATATGCCTTGCTCATATCTAATTTAAGTGCAAAATTCGCCTTCCTACTAGTCGTTTTATTTTTCATATGATGGAAAGTTTCAGAGGTTAGGAGAGGATTATCACTAATCAAATGACCTGGAACAAAAGCGGACTAAGACTCATGGATGATTTTAGAAAGAAAAATTTTCAGCCTATTAGCTATTACTTCAGTAACTATTTTTAATATCACATTACATAGACTTATAGGGAGGAAATCTTTTATTAAAACTAAGTCTTTAATTTTTGGAATCAAGGTAATAGAAGCATGATTAAAAGACTCTAGAGATATACCTTTATTAAGATAGAAAGAATTTTCTCTTCGATAGAAGAACCAACAATATGCCAAAATATATTTTAAAAAAAAAAAGAGGCATACCATCTATCAATATTTCACTCATAAGAAATTGAAAACTCATTATTGTATCCACATTTTCTCTGAATTTGTTCCATTTCTGTATATGGTTTCTTGGTCTCCATAAGGAACAATAATTCGGGACCTTTTTTCTTAACAAGCAATTTTAGTTGACAAATTGCATGGGGTTCCCAAGCCCCCTAGAATTCTAGGGCGGGAGACTCATAATGCTCAGTGGGACCGCCTAATAGTCGCAGTTGTTACTTCTGTGAAATGAGCTGCGTGATATTTGGTTTTCTTGTAAATGGGATCGATCTCTATCTCTGACAACTACACTACATCTGTCTCTCCCTTCTGCTTACCAATCATCAAAGGAGAAGCAATATTTTCAGTTCTGCTTACATTCCTAACCTTCCATTTCTAGCTTGTCGTAACTATTTTTTGGGTACTAGAATCGATACCAATACTGACCTCAATCAGGTTGGATAAAGGCATGAGAGCATGAGGGGGGAAATAGAGAAGGACAAGGCTGGAGGGGTTGTGGGGTGGTTGGGAGAGTTGTTCGTGTAGGTCAATAGGTTGCAGTGCGTAAACTGACTAGACAGGTTGTGGTGTAAGGAATTCCTAAAAGGTGTAGAATGGAAGGGCTATGGTCGAGGTAAAATATTTACATGGTGGGTGTTGCAGCATTTTGATGTAAAATTGGATTTTTAGTTTGAGGTTCATGTATGTTTGGTGAAATTTCAATTACTTGGATTTGAAGTGCCTGGTCAGTGGTTCAAGCCTGAACATGTATGCCCCTTGGCTGGTTTAGAATAGTATCTTCCAATATTGAGTCAACCAACCAAGTAGTAAGAGATCCAACATGTTTTTCTACATGATTGAGAGCTACATTAGGAGAAATAGGAATAGTAAGTATTGGTTTAAAAACCAACTTTCTCTTGGGATCCATGTTGACATTAGTAGAAAAGGTTACTTTACGACTTTGTCGCTAAGGGGACCCTCAAACTATAACTATAAAGAATCAAAATTGAGTCATCAACTGTAGTAGTCTCAAAGTCATCATATTGCTTAAATGAATGGCCACACCTACCACAGGTATAATAGAAGGTAGGCAAGCCTTCATACTTTAAAGGTACCTATATAGTGTTTCCAATGAACTTGATGGAAGTACTTCTAAGGAGAGCTTTAGAAAGATCAACAGAGACTCTAAATCGAATGAACTTTCCCTAACCCTTGTCATCATCCTTAAACCAATCCAAAAACAAACCAATCTTCCCATCAATAAGCTTAGTTACTGACTCTGTCATACATCGTAGTGGGAGGTCATATGCTTGAACCCATATATGAGTGAGAAAATTTTATGGTTGATGGTGTTGGCTCAAGGGTCAATTTTATCTTGAGATTTTGATGATTAAGTAAAACAAATAAATTTTATTATTTTATTTGTGCTAATATTATTGTTGGCTCAAGGGTCAATTTTATCTTGAGATTTTGATGATTAAGTAAAACAAATAAATTTTATTATTTTATTTGTGCTAATATTATTTTATGTATAATTAACTTTTTTAATATGGAAAATATAATCAAGATAAATTCCTATAAATCCAAGAATAATTGAAGATCATGAATATCATTGAAGATTTTAGTGGTTAGTATATTAGGATTTATTGTAGGATAGAGAGAATATTCATTTATAAGAACAAAAATATTTCTTCTCTGTTTTTTCAAAAATAATTTTTGAAAGTTTTCTTGAAAGTCAAAAATCTCATTCTTTTATTAGCTTACCTAAATGAAAGAGATTTTGTCTCAATCATTTTTTATAACAAAATTTTAGAAAAAGATTTTTATACTTTTCATTTTCGGAAACTATCTTTATAAATATCTTATAAATATCTTTTCTTTTATCCGTTTACCTAAAATGAAAGAGACTTTTGTTCTTAATAATTTTTGGTAAACAAAATAATTTGAAAAGATTTTTATATTTATGTTCGGAAATATTTTTAAGGAAAAGTTCAAATCTATTTTTATTCGTTTACCTTAAAGAAAAAGATTTTGACTCAAATTATTTTTGGCAACAAGATCTCCGTATCTTTCTAGTATTTGGAAAGTCATTATTCTTATTTTAAAAATAGGAGATTTTACTTTCTAAAAGATTTTACTTTCTAAAACGGGATTTACATCTCTCTCTATAAAAGGCGTCTTTCGCTTGTAAAGACGTGGGTTTTTGTTTTAAGAGTAAAAGTCCATTGATCAAACATTTTAATCTCTAAAAACTTGCACTTAACCCCCTTATTTCTTTTCATCTTATTGCTTCACGAATTATTTTTTAAGAGAAAAAAAAATTATAACAACTTCTTTTGAAAAACAGTTTTGTTCTTTAAAACGATTTTCTAATCTTGATTTCTGTCTTTCCTGTGCTTATATTTACATTTTTCTCTGTCTTCATAGATTTTATAATCTATTGTAGACAGGTCTTTGAAAAATTTTTGTGTAATAGCTTCGGTGAAAAGCTATTATGAAATAGGTTATCAATCGACCTTCTCCTTGTGTGGGATCTTAATATCTTGATTTGAGTTTCTGTTCTCTGCAAAAACAGAAAGGGTTGAGATTGACAAAAACCTTTAGAGAATCTAGTAGGACAAAGGATAGATCTAGGTGTTGATTTATTGCCTTGTATTGTTGGTTTGTCTCTTACCCTTAAAAAGAGATAATATAGTAGAGGATCTCAAGATGAGTCTTGGAGAGTGGATATAGGCGAGTTAGTGCCGAACCACTATAAATCGTTGTGTTTATCTAAACCACTAATAAATATAGTAGAGGATCTCAAGATGAGTCTTGGAGAGTGGATATAGGCGAGTTAGTGCCGAACCACTATAAATCGTTGTGTTTATCTTTTTATTTTTCTAAAGTTCTACTTGATTTCATTTTAATTTAAAACCTTTACCCTCCTAATTTTATTTTATGTTAAATTATATTAAAACCTTTACCTCTAATTTCCTTTGAATTGAAGTGTACTCATATATTTATATATAAATAATTTGGTAAATATATTTGGTCCAACTTATGCCAAACACAAGTTGGATAAAATGTCTACAATGTCTTTAAGCCTCTAATAAAAATTATATTATAATACCTACGAGTGTGGATCAGTTGGCAAAGCCGGCTAGATATATGGAAAGAGCACTTGAGTTTGATCCCTTTAAACTCACCTGCAGAGAGAGACAAAGAGTCTTAACTGTAACTAATTCCTGAATCGGATTAGACAGTTCTTATTGATAAGATCCGGATACTAGTGGTATGAATAGCTCCATCACTACTGCTAGACCCAATGTGGCCTTCATCGCTTCACAAAACTATGTCACCAGATTGTCTCTACTCACGAGTAACATAGGCATTGCTCGACCATCACGAGTAACACAGTGCAAATTCTAAAGTCTATAACATAGAAACAAATCACTAGGAAAAATAAAAATTCTTCACTTCTTAAGGAAAAAGAAATAATAATCTCAAAGTTGAGTTATTGAACCCACCAAATGGTTGAGGCATTTCGTCAAATACTTCAAAAATATTATTACTCCTTAATAGAGCAGAAAAGTTGAATAAAATTGAGAGAATTCGACAATGATAATGTGTCATCCACTGATATTGGATACACATATTTATAATATTTTTGACTTTTCTAGACAAGAGACAAGGAAACGAAGATTTCAGAGTGTTAATGACATAATAAAATGGATCTTTAACCGGGCATCACTTGTTTTGAATCAACTAAGTAACACTCCATCGATTCTTAATGAATCTACTATCACTTCTAATGGATTGAAAACAAAAATCAATATCTAAAATGGCCTAGCGTGAAAAACTTGAGAAGTTGCAAATAAATCGATTTTCCTCTCAGCACTATATTCTTTTGTACCCACATATAGAGCCGATGCGTTGTTTTCTCGAACTAAATGATCATAAGAGAGACAATTTTGGATTTTGATGATTTTTAACTTAGACATGTGCATTTTCTTGATTTATTATTATCTTCTGTTTCTTTAATGTTAGATTAGGCTCTTGAAACTAAGATTTTATTTAACATGGATAAAAGAGAGGGCATTATTGACAATTTAATGGGATTATGCTGTGCATAAGTTGTGCCATTTAGCACTACATCCAAGTCATTTTGCTTCCCTTTATTAAAAGTTTTAGCTTCCCCGTTCTATGGATGACAATGACTAGGTTCAAGTCGGGGTAGTGCAATACTCGTATCCAAATCCAATTTCATCCTCAATTCTCATACCTACACCAATATTCTATCCAAAAGGAAATGTTATACCTATCCCCGAACTCAATGGGTTTGAACCTATGGATATTTATTACTTACTAATATCCATTTATTCGCTGAGTCATATTGTTTAAAAATTAAATTTTATATAATATATGAAAAAATATGAAAATAAGTTAATACATATATAAATGTCTAAATAATAAATCAAAACTTTAATTTCAAAGTTTTTTTTTTTTTTTAAATGTAATTCTAAAGTTGTTCTTTTTGTCATAATACTTCATTCAAATATTAGGTATCAGACTCTTCAAGTGAAAAACTTATATAACAAATATTATGTTAACACTCCAAATCACAATTATCGATATGATTTTTCTCCATTATTTGAAATTGAAGTTTAAATCAAATAATAAAAATTAAATTTTAAATTTTAAAATCTATTACTTTAAAAAATTTGACCAATTCAAATTAATATATAAAAACTACGGTGAAGTTATTTTGCACTAAAGTTAGGGGTGGCCACGGTTCCGGAACCGGCAGTTCCGGTTCCGGAACCGGCGGTTCCGGTTCCAGTTTTTCTGGAACCGCGGTTCGTTCCAGTTTTCTTCTGAACCGAAACCGAACCGGAAAAGGTTCCGGTTCCGGTTCCGGTCCCGAGTTGATAAAACCGACGGTTCAATCGGTTTTCCGGCGATCGCATTAATTTAAATTTTGAAGGACCGGTTTAAAAAAAAATTATATTTGAACATAAAATTTAAAAAATACACCTAAAAAATTAAAAAAATACTTCCAATTTAAATTTATTTTTTTTAAAGACTTGAAACATAATTATTTTTTAAAAAAAAAAAATTTTTCAGCCTGAATTTATTTTTGTTTAAAAAATTTCGAACAAAATTTACAATAAAAAAAAAAAAAAAAACTGGTCTGTAACAAAAATGTTGTCAACGGCTAAATGCCAACTGTCAGTGGAGAATCGGAGATGGTCAATCGGTTAATGTCTGGACCGAACCGTGGCTATTGCGGTGTCACGACCCGTTTCCGTGGGCCGGACCGGCACTAGGGCCCAGGTAAGCTTAAGGCCCCCGAGGCCCGTAGTAAGCCTGAAACATAAAAAAAAATTATTATCTCAATATTTTATTAAATCTCGGCCCAATTTATTAGCTACAACATTCCACATTTAATATGGGCTCACATAAATATATCGTCTATGTTAATACACGACTAATTGTATACAAATTTCTTGGTGCAGGCGTTGGTCGTAATCCAAGCTTTGTATGGAGAGGGATTTGTGCAGCCAAGGATGCTATATGTTCAGGTTTTCGGTGGAGAATCGGAGATGGTCATTATTGGTCAGGAAAATTTTCTTTATAGCTCTGCGACGAAAGGAACATAGCTTAACCGAATTAAAGAGAAACTTACTTCCTGAAAAATTTAAACAAAGACATGTGAGTTTCTTTAAGGAGTTAGTAATTAAATTATGCACAACACACGCAGTCACACAAGATATGTAAACATATTCAATCTAGTCATACCGGACTAGTTATATGTCACGGGCAGCCAGTCACACAAATGACATATCATTAGCACTCACAATTCAATAAACATTCTTCATTATAATCACATCACGTGGAAATTAGTCAGTTGGCACCACCTTAAACCCAACGAGCCGTTCCCACACCAGTCGCCTCTCATACATGTGCCACCAGGGGAGCCTGATCCCCCATCGGCCAAACTGGTCTAATCCTCACTTACGCAGTCCTCTCATTGTTTCCATTCTCTCTTTTCTTTTCCATACAACAGGAGGCAACCCGGGTTGTCTCCATCCAATCTAGATCAAATCAAGGCTCACAACAGGAGCAACCCTGCGGGCTACAATCAAATCTAAGATATCAGGCGCAACAACAAGAAGCCATCCTGCTGAATTCCCCATATAATCTATATCATCAGGTGCACAAGGGCGCCGATCTCCCAATTTTTCCCGGCCGACGGTCAAGTATCATATTCATAACCGGATCCATATCACAGACCGTTTCCTCACAAAACCCATGGTGGGTCCACTTCATCCCAATTTCCACACAAACAAAGCATAGCATTTCACAACACAATTTAATCAAACGATTGCAAATCAAATGCAGACATATTGATCAGCTTGAACACCGTAATGCAATGCACAATTAGACATCCATTTCTCAAATGCAATTAAATAATTAAATATTAAAATATCCATTAACAATAATAACAAACAATAAAATAAATTGATAATAATAAACAAAAACAATGAAAATAATTAAATACTTAATAATTAAATTGAATAATAAAATAATAATTAAATAAATTAATATTAAGGAATAAACAAAACAATTAAATTAAATTATAATAATTGGAGAAATAAATAAATAATTGAATAATTCGATGAATAATAATGAAAATAATGAAATAGTTAGAGCATTCTATTTAATATTTATTAAGTTATAGAATTAATCTAAATATCTAAATAGACTTATTAATTGTGTCATTACTTAAAACTAGTCTAAGTTCTATCGAAATTTCGGCAGCACCTCCCCTAAAAAATTGGACTATCTACCTACTCAAATATCACAATATTATATATAATTATCAATCAATGCACACAGCCCATCCGTCGGGCAATCAACAATTTAAGTCCCATCCCCCTTTCAGTACAAGTATGTTAACGTTCACTAAATAAATCTACAAATTAATACAAAAATTATTTAACCATCTATACAAAACCTTAGCTTTACTTAATCCATGATTTCAACATCAATACAAATTAGTTTAGTACTAAAACAAAAATATTCATAGCTTTACTAAGATTAAACAAATAAGTAAATAAATACGCAATTAAATGAAAATGGTTATTTGTTTAATCTCCACATCCTACTACTTTAAACTATCCAATCATATATAACCTTTAATAATCATACAAAGTTATAGATCACATTTCTTTTACCAACATTAACTAGGATCTTATGTAACAACTTAATAATCCAGTGAATCACTCTCCTCACCAAGCAAGATTATAGGAAACGTCCTATTTAAATTATCTATTAAGCATAACCAAATAAGTATACTTTAACTAATCAATTCTTAGCACGAATTGAATTTATAACTCAATACACTATACCCTTTCCTATTCATTAAGCAAAATTTAACCAAAATAACTAAACTAGCTGCTGCCTCAACAGTAAATAAAAATTCATATATATGAACTTAATTAAATCAAAAAACTATAATTTCTCTAATCAAAAGTTGTTGCCATTTATACAATTCTTAGCCTCTAAATGAAAATTACCTCAATAACACCAAATCACCCACTAAATCAGAAAATTCATGAAATTTACTAGAAAAGGTTGAAATTTATTTACCCAAAGTCCTTCGATTAAATACCTATTCGAAGTTAACTAAAATGTCCCATAAATTTAAATGTTGACATTTATAACACAATTAAATTTAATAATCAATTGATGCTTTATATGCAAAAAAAAAAAATTTGAGAATTGAGTCTTCGAACGTACCAATTGAGAATCGGGTGACGATTCCATGCTCAACGCGAAGAAAAGAGAATTCTGTCTCCCGGGCCTCGCCGGAGTGTCCCCGGCCGGTCACCGGACCGCCGCCGGCCGGCCGCCATGCACGGTGGCCGGAAAAGCTAAACCGCCCAGAAAATTGCAAGGTCACCACCACCTGACTCCAATTTTCGCGAGGAGTCCAAATCTACCATCGGTTTGATGAGTGAATCGCAGTTCTCCTGCGGTTGCTACGCTCGCCAGGAACGAAAGGACAGAGAGAAAGAGACCGAAGACATGTGGTGAGGAGGCGACGACAGTAGGGAGGCGATGGCGGCGAGGCGGAATCGGCGCTGGCTTCAGGTGATCGGAAAACCAAAAGGGTAGGGGGAGGGGCTGTGGCGCGATGGGGAGAGAAAGGAGAGTGAGGGATGGGATTTTTTTGGTATTTTCTTATTTCTGGAACATTCTAATTGGTCTAAGGCTGGTTTGGTTCGATTCAGAGTCTTTGCTTGGATTTCCTTTTGGTTTGTGGGTTTTCTAATGATTTTTATTTTAGTTATAGGTTTGGTTTAACAAATAAAATTATATTTGTATTAAATTTTTATTAAATAAATTGTAAAGCATTAAGAAAGGAAGGAAGAAAGCTGGGTGGGGCATCGGTTGATTCGAACCGGTTCCGGTACATTAAGTGATCTTGATCGCATTTGTCCCGGTTTTTCGTGTTTTTCCTATTATTCGTGTGGTTTTTCGATAAACGATTAAATTCAGGTCTGGTTTGATTTATTTCTAATTATTTTTTATTTTATGTTTTGCAACCTTTACCATCCACATTACTTAATAATACAAAGTATTAATAGTAATGATTTTAATTTTAGAATAATTAATCACTATATATTATATATTATATATATAATAGATTAATCTCGCTCGCTTTCACGTTATTCTTCGAAAAATTTTTTTTAAACCTGTCCTCAAATCGAAAATTCCCGAATGAACTGTTTTGGGCTTAGGCCCAATTCGAAAATTTGGGCTCGAATTGGGACTATGTTACAATTGCAACCCACACGGCCAAAATTTGCGATTTTTGATTTAATAAAAATTTAAAAGTTTTGAAAATAAAAATTCAGGGTGTTTCATGTATGCATTTTTTATGTAGGTCATACCATGCACGACTTTTACTATTGTATATTTTATGAAAAGCTTCGCATGACATTTAAGAA
>NW_023590589.1:0-16100 GCF_014843425.1 Jatropha curcas
AAGATTTTTGTGGCTTATTTCCCCCCGGCCGGCAATCCCCCCCCAAAAAAAAAAAATTTTTTTTTTTCGGAGCCTGGCCCGACAATCCGAGGCAGGTCTGTACCAATTAATTCCACCATCCGATCAGAGGAAACCTCTGTCCTCCAGTCATCATATAATTCGATCGCCCGAATACCGAAAGGGATTCCGGTAATCACAGAAAAATCCACCGGGGTCATTTCATCTCGCCCCAAGAAAAATGAAAAGTGTTAGTAGTATCCCACCATCTCTCGGCCAAAGCACCCAGCAGCTCCTTGTGGCTAGTTCGGCCGGCATCAAATTGCCTCAGGTAACCCAGACGGGACGGATAGATGATTGCCCCGACCGGGTGGCTCGGATCCAATATCTCGATCGGAATTTCGGACATAGAGGTCTCAGCCACATCCAATCTAATGTGAGGATCCTAAAGGTAAAGCAATATAAGAATTGTTCCTTGGTTCTTTACTAAGGATAATATCTTAGCACGCATACTAATAAGACAAACTGAAAAAAAAAAAAAAAATCACTTTCAGGCCACAATTCGGCCTAAGGCCAGAAAAGCACATTCAGGCCACGAAGGCCTAAGGTTCTCTTTTTGGCCACAAGAGGCCCGAAAAATCACAATTCTCATTTTGTCAGCCCCTAAAAAAATAAAAAAAAATGCCTGTTGCGGAGGCGTACCTGGGCGAAGATGCCTGTTACGGAGGCGTGAGTGTCAGCGTCCGCCGTAAGGTTGACCTCATCAAGTGAGATCCCCAAAGATCCCAGGTACTCCTCACCGCTCAGATCAGAGGAAGCCATGAAAAAAAAAATTTTGAGCTTTAGAAGTTGAGAGAATTTGAGAGAATTCCTTAAGTTAGAAAGTTTAGAATGAATGAAAATAAGTTTTTTCAAGCTATTTATAGGCAAATAGTCAAGAGGCGGGTCTTCTGGACGCGTCCAGTTTAAAACCTAGAAAGTTGAGAAGAATTTGAAAATTTGAGAGAGTTCCTTAACTTAGAAAGTTTAGAATGAATGAAAATGAGTTTTTCAAGCTATTTATAAGCAAATAGCCAAGAGGCGGGTCTTCCCGACGCGTCCAATTTTCGCCTACAAAATTTGCGTTTCAGACAACCACCGACTCCCATAAATCATTTTTTATGGTCGACGGTGGGGGGCAACTATGAACACCCAAATTTTGAGGCTCAGAAAGCCTGTTTTCCCGGACTGCAAACAGTCCGGCCGGACCGTTTAAAAAAAAAGAAGACCAAGCGGCTGCTCATATTTAAAAAAAAAAAAAGCAAGTTAAAAGAAGCAGTCAATATGGTAACTTAAAATGTCCGGAATGTCGCGAGGGTATACGCGGAACAGGGTCCCGGAATATTTTTTGGAGGTTCCGGAACTCCCAAGAAAAAACGGGCTCTCCTGGAGCGAGGCACGGTGGCCAACACCGTGAACCACGGCGGCGCAGGCCGCCGGCACCGGCGGTGCGGTCGCCGGGCACATGGCGGGGCGGCCGGCCGGGCCCTGGCGGCAGCTGCCGCCCAAACTAGGGGCGTAAAGCTGTCCGCCGGAGGGTGATCACCGCCGCCGGGCAAGGCCGCGCTCGCCCGGCCCGCGAGAGCGTTGCCCTCATGCGCCCCGGCGCGGCGAGGCCTCGGGCGAGGCCGCTCGCCCCGTCGCGGGCGGGGCCTTTGTCGCCCGCGGGCGCGGGCGAGGACCTACCGCCAAGCACGCGCGGGCGCCTGTCGCCCCGCGCGGGCAGGGCTTTTGGCCCCCACCCGCCTGGGTCGGCCCTGTCGCCCCACCAGACAGGGCGGTAAGCTACCCTGGCCTCAGCACTGGGCTAGGTTAAAGCCGGGGGTGGCCATACCGCCGAAGCCGGGCGACAGCTGCCGCCTGGCAGGCTCCTCGGCGGAGCTAACCGGCCGTAGACAGGCGGTAGCTACCGCCGGGGATCCCCGAAAAAAAAAAAAAAATTTTTTGGGGGCCCCCTGTAAAAAAAATAAATAGGGCCCCCCCCATTGTTCAAAGACCATATTTTGGCAGCGCTTGGTCTGTTTTGCAACGGAGATCCTTCTCCCTTCACGCTCCTTGCGTTTTCTTTACCGCTTTTGCAATTTTTAATTTAATTTTATTGCAATTTTTATTGTGATATTTTGACCACTAAAATTAAAATAAAATTAAAAAAAATTAATTACATATCCTAAACGACGGAGCTTAACCTGGAGTTAAGAAGTGGTCGGCAAGCGATTGAATCAGGTACGTAAACGAAAACTTCTGCCCTATTTAATTTTAGCACTTCATGCAATGCTATAATTTTCTTAACTCTTAATAATAATAATTCTACAACTGATAAATGCATTCACGTCATCATTTAGACAAATAAACTGTCTTAATTAAACACGATTAAGCTTAAATGTCCGGTTAATTAATAATTGTGGTATTAAAGCTTAAATCCGACAATATTGGCTAAAATGCCTAGTTAACCAATAACTACGGTGTAATCGCCTTTATTTCGAACACTTCGCCTAAAGGTCCGATTAATCGATAATTGTGGCTAACGGCCTAGTTCAATCACATTTTTTGGCAACAAATTGCCTATGTTTAATCAATTAATTTCGGCAACTAATTGCCTACGATCTAAATCATTTTTCTCAACAAACAAATTTGGCGAAAACGCCTTAAAAATCAATCTTTTTCAACTAAAATCGTAGAAATTCGAACCATTTGTTGGTCAAAGGCCTCAAATCACCAATTTAGGCGACAATCGCCTAAATCCGCGTGCATTTTGGTAAACCAATTGCCTAAAACAACACCTTTTGGCAAAAGGCCTAAATCAATACATTTAGCGACAAAATCGCTTAAAATCGACCAATTTTTGGCAAATGCCTTTAAAAATCAAACCATTTTCGGCTCAAAGCCGTAATTCGACATTTTTGGCAAAAATGCCTTAAAATGAACCAATTTTCGGCCAAGGCCTAAAAATCAACCATTTTAAGCGTACAAAATCGCTGGTAAAATCGACATTTTTGGCAAAAATGCCTTTATAAATCAAACCATTTTTCGGCTGCAAAGCCGTAAAAATCGGACAATTTTGGCCAAAGGCCTAAATCAACCATTTTAGCGACAAATTGCCTAAATCAACTCGTTTTGGCTAAAAGCCTTAAAATCAATCATTTTGGCGACAATCGCCTAAAATCAATCATTTTGGCAATCTAATTGCCTAAATCACTCTTTTTGGCTAGAAGCCTTAAATCAGTCAGTTTTTGGCAATAAAATTGCCCAATCAACATTTTGGCAACAAACGCCAAATCAAATCAATCAATTCCTTGGCAAAATGCCTCAACAAAATGCATGAAGCATACACACACTCATGCATTAAGCATACCCATTCAAAGCCCTTCAAAGAAGGCCTATCGAACTACGTTGACTTTGATCTTGCATACACAAATTCATGCACAAAAGCATACACAACACTCATGCATTAAGGCATACACACCCTTCATTCAAAGCCCTCTAAAAGAGGCCTATCGAACTACGTTGACTTTGATTTTCCATTCAAACGGAAGTACGTAGGCACGTCCGGGATTTCACCCCGGGCGGCAAGTCGAAATCACCAAAATCACTCAAACATTTCATTAATCCCTCATTTACCTTGCAAAACATTCATTCATCGGTTAGTTTATCAGCATGACATAGTCTCGGGATCCATCTCGGGTTTGCATACCATGCTTTACACATTGGGATAATTAATCTAGTAACTAGGTTAATTAAAATTGAAGTCATTCAGGGTTTTTTCCTAGTTTACCCTAAAATAATTAAACAAGCCTGAAAATAATACAAGGTGGCGACTCATACATTCCACGTAATTAAACAAGGTGGCGACTCATACATTCACGTGCATTTCTGTCCTTAGTCACATGCATTCACCATGCCTATGATATTTGGGGGAGGGGTTCACACCAACCACTCAGTTTTTCTTTTCATCCAAGAGGAGATTTTGCTGCGCAAGTCATTGCACTCTATAGTAATAATAGACTGCTTCTTTTTATTCTTCTTTCCTTTACTTGGTTTTGAAATCCCAAGTCTTTGGTGGATGGGGGTTCTGCTTTTTCTTGGTATTGCACTTTCTAGGGTTCAAATTCGATTAAAGACCGAAATGCGATTTGAAGGAGCTCCTAATCAACTGAAAACAGAAGCTCTCGAAACTTTGTGTTTTGTCTTCTTTATTTCTTCAGCAGAAATATAATTAAAGGTTTTTTTCTGATTTTCAAGCATAAAGGAGCAAATGCTTGATACCCTAGACCAACTTTAGACTTTTGATCAGCAGTATTCTTCTCCTTTCATACTTTGTGAATCCCAATTGACGACTGTTCACCATCTTCGAAGTCCTTTGTCAATTTGGCTACATCATTAGAACCATACCCAGCTTTAGCCAATAATTTGTAAGCACTGGGGTCAAAACCACTTGTTCTTGTGGCTGGCAATGCTCCAAGCTCAACTATCAAGCTCTTGGAAGGCTTTGTAAAACCTTTCAACAGTGATTTAAAAACTTTAGGGGAAACAAGACTGGTGATTGGTAGTGTCAAATCTTTCAAGCTTTGTATGATATCTTCTTGATTTGAGGAAGAAGATTGATCATCTTTGCCTTTGGAGACATGTACAAAATGAAGCTTTATTTTTTTAACAACTATTTGACTTGTCTTTGCTAAGGCATTATAGTCGCTTTCTTTTGTTGAGGAAGATTCCCCTTCTTCAATCTTCTTTGCAAGAGCCCTTACTTTAACTTCCTCAAGAGCTGGTTGAATTTCCTCAATCGAAAATTCTTCAATGTAGAACTTTGCATCGACGAAATATGATTCAACTTCAGTGGATGACTTTGAATCAGCTACGACCATTCTTACTTTTCCATCTTTTGAGTATTTGAAACATTGATGGTCAGTTAAAGGCAATACCTTATTTCCATGAATCCAAGGACGCCCTAAAAATATGTTGTAAGTTGTTCTTGCATCAATCATATGAAGAAGAACACTTGACTCCATCTCATCAGTACGCAACTGAAGTTGAATTCTACCAATAGCCATTTATCCATTCTGGTTGAAGCCATGTATGACCAATTGACTTTACTTTAGTTCATCCATAGGTATGCGTTTGACGGTGTGATCAAGCGTTCATTCGCCTTCTTTTGGTGTATAACCGCACAAAGCACGCTGTCTCTGTGGTGATCTTTTCACAGTTTGTGGACTTTTGTTGAAGAAGAACACTTGACTCCATCTCATCAGTACGCAACTGAAGTTGAATTCTACCAATAGCCATTTATCCATTCTGGTTGAAGCCATGTATGACCAATTGACTTTACTTTAGTTCATCCATAGGTATGCCAATTTCCTTGAAGGTCTTGAGAGGCATAATGTTGACGGCTGAACCTGGATCAAGCAAGATTCAATTCGCCTTCCTTTTGTAGATATAACCTGCAACAAACAAAAAGCACGCGATCTACATCAGTAAAGGTGATCTTTTCAACAGTCATATAGTAGGCCTTTGCTTCTTGAGTGTCCACATTGTTATCTTGTTTGAGCTCTCCCTCAACATGACAGCATGAAATACACAATTTAGCATCCATTAACTCCTTTGGCATGTATTCCACCAAAGTAATTGGTTGCTTAGGCTTCTGTTCTATGCAATCTTCTACCTGCGATTTGAAGATCTTTCTCGGCCCTCGAGACTTTGATTGAATCTTTGAGGAAGCAAGTTGTGTTGACTTGACAAGCTTCTTCAACACCTTATTCCTCTTTGGAGTCACCTTGGATAGAAGTGGGTCCCTCCTTTTACTTCTTTTGCGAGTAACCAAAGTCCATCCTTCATCTTCAAATTGATTCTCAGTAGGCTCATTGCCCCCATCAGTGCTCTCATCTCCTTGTAGCAAGCTGAACTCATTCAGTATAGAAGCTTTGTTTGGAATAGACACCTCAACATGAACCGAGTCCAAAGAGCCAAACCTTATTATTTCTTTTCTTGTGGATATCGGTGATTCATCAACCACTATTATTATCAAATTGGCAGTCGATTCCTCCTCATCGAAAGTGATGACACCATTCTTTTACAACTCTATGATTTTGTCTTTCAACATGAAGAACTTTCCAATTGGATGGCTAATTAGCCTATGATATTTACAATAGTTTAGATCATCCACCCGAGTTGCTTACTCCAGGCACTTCATCTCTAGCGATTGGATGAGTTTAGATTTAAGCATCCAACATACTTGAAATGTCAGAATCAGAAAAAGATAGCTCTTTTCCTGCTGCCTCTTCTTCAAAGTAGCCTTTTTTCTTTCTATTGGCTGAAAAGGAGCAGACTTTACAAGCTGCTTTTTCTCATTTCTAGGTTGTAACTTGATTGGCATTGTTGTTCCAGCCATAGACTACTTACTTTCTGACTTGACAAGTGTTTTAGCGAGTTTTCGCACTTTCGGCTTTTCTTTCCCCTTTTTTTGTTCCTGAACTGGGACATTTTGATTCCCATGATAAGAAATATTGAGCTCCATGTCATGAGCCCTAGTAGCCAACTTTTCAAAAGTATGAGGCTTGGTCACTTACAAGATATAGCACAAGCCCCAATGCATGCCCTTGATGCATATATCAATTGCTGAGGATTCTAATAGTCGATCTTTGCAATTCAAACTGAGACTTCTCCATCTTTCAATGAAGTCAATAACAGATTCTTCATTCCATTGACGAGTAGTAGTGAGCTTAATCATACTAACTACACATTTGGTGCTGTAAAAGCGATTGAGGAATTCCCGCTCGAGTTGTTTCTAGATATCAATAGAACCAGGCTTGAGATCCGTGTTCCAATCAAAGGCATTTCCTTTCAAGGTCTAAACGAATTGTTTGACGAGCAAATCGCTGTCTGTTCCAGCATTGTTACAAGTTTCCATAAAGTGGGCTACATGCTATCTTGGATTTCTCTTTCCATCAAATTGTTGAAATTTGGGAGGTTGGTAATTTGATGGCACCCTCATCATGTCGATCCTCAAAGTGTACAGCTTTGAATAAATGTAGGAAGGTTGCATCGTAGTCTCCAACTAATCTTTCAGGGCTTCTTTAATCAGCTCCTTTAGTTGAATAGTTGAGATAAAGCCATCAGTAGTAAGTTTGACACATTTTTCTGGGGTCTCCTTTGATGGCATCTCGTCGGTGGTATAAACCCTTTGAATGTAGACTCATCCTTGTCAAACATCTGACTTTTCCCTATCACGCCTTCTAACTTGTTCATGAGATATGCAATTTGGTTATCTTTCTCCTGAAGAGCATGATTGAGAGCTTCTAGTTGCAGCCTCAGAGCATCCAATTGTTCTCCTGTTGATACAGTTCCAGTCATCATAATAGACATGACATCAAAATAGTTTGTTGAAACAATTGACCGCTTTTGGAAATGCTTTTCTCAGCAGACTCCACAAGAATTGGCGAAGCAACAGCTTGTTGAGGCAATGGAGTCGTCTTTTCATAGATTTCAGCGACGGACTTTGTCTTGATAATTGCATCAGCACTCGAGTCAATAGTATATCTGACATTGAGAGAATTTGAAGCGCCAGTTTGTGCGGCCTTTGAAGTGACAGTGATCTTCTTTGGTGCCATTGAATCTTTCGGCTGATTTGCCAAAACTCCGAGATTTGCCAAGTGAAGAGATGAGAGGTAGAGATCGTCCCACTAGGAGTGCCAAAAATTTGTATACATAAAATTTGTTCTTAAAAATTAAGAAAAAGAAATACAAATTGTATTTATAAAGAAGTGAATACAATCTCTAGTGTGAAATCTCCTATTACAATGGAGATTATCCTCTGATTCTTCTCTTTATTGTCGTGGATATGATTCAGGGGTCGAAACGACTTAATTTTGAATATGATTCAACAGTCAAAAAGACTAGATATTGAATTGATATAGAACGAACTTCGCGCACAATTCAAGGGTCGAAAGGACTTGATCTTGAATTGAAGTTGAAAGAACTTTTATTCTTTGGACTTGAGAGAAAGCTTTTATAGTCTTAAGTTTGACAGAGCATTGTTTTTCTATTTTTCTCTCTATATGTTTGTGTCCCCGTATATGAAGAGAGGCCCTCTATTTATAGAGATTTGAGGAAGCCCCCTTGCCAAGTGCGTAATTTGATTGTTCTACTTGGCAAACTCTCATTGGCTGCTGCAATATCACTTATCTTATATAGACGTCTAATTTACTCACCATAATTTAATTTAATTGGTCAACTTGGTAAATTTTTATTAGACTTTACTATATTATTAATTTATGCAGTAAATAATATTTATCCAATAATTTTATTTTAATAACCATTTAAATGTTTTGATTGGTTATTAAAATGAATTATTTAATTTAACCATTCAATAATTTAATTGGCTAATTAAATAATTAAGTTAATAATTAAATTAACTTAATAAAATTTTGGAATCTACAGTCACTAATAAAAATAATTAAAAGGAATTTTATTACCATAAGAATTGGAGAAAAAAACTGGAGAGATTCACTATTTTAAATAAGAATATTTTTACTGTGACTAAGTACCGAACCGAATTAGACGATCTCTGATAATAAGGTTTGAATTTACACAAAAAAAAAGGTTCACTAATAATATTATTTATTTTAATTTAATTTTATAATTTCTAAAATAATTAATGATTAATGATTAATTCTACATTAATGATTATCTTCTTTAAAAATTAGAACATACTCCATTAATTAAGAGTATAAAAAAACTCTAATGCATAACTAAATACAAAACCGTTCTTCAACTTCTTCAAAAAAGAAAAAGGAAATACGTCTCTATAGCAGTGTTATCCAAAATATTGGTCTTTGTATGCTCTCTTAGCATGAATCTTTCTCTCGAAAACCCTAAACCTCCAAAACCCTAATCCTAAAACTCTAAACTCTACTCTAATCACTTTTTCTATCCATGGAATGTGATCTGGTAGGCCTTTCTTTGGCTGACGCTGAGGAGGATGAACTTATAGTATTCCGACGAATCATAATCTTCTTGTGACGCCGACACAGACATATGAACATTGCTTTGTTGGGATGTATCTAACCTTGAACTCCATCAACTTTAATTCCATGCAGAATGTGTTTGCAGACCTGTGGCATCCCTTGGGGGTGTGGGCATCTCAGATATAGGTGCCAAACGATACCTTTTTCGTTTTTTTAACAGTGTAGATATTGAACGGGTCTTGAACGGATCACCATGGCACTTTAATAAGCATCTCTTGCTCTGGCATAAACTTGAGGACGGAAAGATCTGTTGACGGTCCCGTTACTCTCGGCCAATTATTGGGAACAAGTTCATGATCTACCTCCAGGGTTTCTGATGGAACAGATAGCCCAGGTATTGGTAATTTTGTGGGCTCTTCCCTGGAATATGATGCGAAGTTTTTGATGGTGAATGCCCCAAAATTCATGCGAATAAAAGTAAACTAGATATAAGAAAGCCCTTGCGACGTAAGAAGAAACTCATAACCCAGAATGGTGAAGTGTTTTTCGTTCAGTTTCGTTACGATCGATTAACTACTTTTTGTGGCTTGTGTGGGAGACTGGGACATCATGATAGCTTCTGTGACTTACGTTTGAACCACAAGAAAGAAGATTTAAAGATTTGTTGGGATGACTCTATAAGGATTCCTCCAGGAAAGGCGACTGAGCGAATGAGCGGATGGCTCCGCAATGAAGTAGGCAATCCTTTTGTACAACCTATGTTGGATAATTCGATGAATGCTAGGGAGGATTTTGCTGAACCAAAGTTGCACCTGTTTCGTGAATCATATGCAGCGAGGAACCTCCACGCAATGGTGTATGGGACTGAGGCTCACAACATGGACTTGGATACGGGTTTGACACATGGCTATATAAGTCAGCTGGAAAAGGAGGAAATAGGAAAATCTGCAGAGATGAAAAAGAGGCCAAGGGGAGATGATAACACAACATTATTAGTTTCTGTGATTCCGGATTCTAATGATGTTCTTGACAGTTCTAAATCGGCTAATCCTGGGAGCCAGGATAGCCGGCAATCATGAAGTGCTTTAGTTGGAACTGCCAAGGTTTAGGCCGACCTCGGGGCGGTTCGAGCTCTGAAGGAGCTCATCTCACTTTATGGGCCTGATTTGGTTTTTCTTATTGAAATGCTGGCTCATGAGAGTAGGGTGGTGGAAGTTGCTAGACAGTGTGATTTTAACAGTTGTTTTGTGGTTGACAGACTGGGACGAAGCGGTGGCTTGGCTATGCTATGGAAAGACACTCTCAATGTACAAATGACAGGGTATTCAAATAATTTTATAGACAGCAATTTGAGTTGTGAGGGACAGTTGGTGCGAGTTACGGGTTTCTACGGCTTTCCGGAGAGAAAAAAGAGAAGAGCTTCATGGAATCTTTTGAGGGCTCTAGTGCTGCGGCATATGAAACCATGGCTTTGTTTAGGAGACTATAATGATATCTTGAGACAAGAGGAAAAAGAGGGGGTCTTCTCCAACCGAATTTTTTGCTGCAGGGGTTCCAACAAGCTATCACCGACTGGGAACTCTTCGAGGTTCCTGTATCCGGACCATCCTTTTCTTGGGAACAAAGACATGAAGGGGAGGTAAGCATAAGAGAATGATTGGATAGATGCTTAGTGAATGAACAATGGCTTAGTATCTTTGAAGTCGGCAGCTACAAGGTGCTAGTTGCGCCTGTATCGGACCATAAACCTTTATTGTTCCAGACCTTTATTGATGTTTTCACTAATCGAAGGAGCTGTTTTAAATTTGATAATCCTGGCTTTTGGAGGACGATTTAGAAGTTGTGATTGCTAATGGTTTCGGGACAATGGAGGGGGTGAAGTGATGAGCTGCAAACGGAACTGCATTGAGGAGTTAAAACGGTGGGGTCGGCTCCGAAATCAAGATGTCAGACTTAGAAGTGCGTGATCAGGGGCCTGCTGGAACAAAATCAGGACGATATGAATGATGGGGAAGTAGCGGCTTTGCAACTGGAATGGAACCAGATTTTAGAAAAGGAAGAGGTTTGAATTCGACAGCAAGGTAAAGCTTCTTGGCTCCAACATTGCGATCGCAATTCGAAATATTTTCATGCTTTTATTAAAGGTAGGAGAGCTACCAATCGAATTCACAGGATAAAAAATGAAGCAGGGGAATGGGTTGTTGAGAAAGCGAAAATGCAGGCTGTATTTCGAAATTATTTTGAGACTCTTTTTGCAAGGAGTGCAGCGGGTACCAATAGAGTCGCTGGGCTAGTAAAACGAAAGGTAACACAGGCGAATAATGCACAGATTTCTTGGCTCCTTTCAGTGATGAGGAATTTAAGAATGCTACTATGCAAATGCATCCCGATAAATCATCAGGCCCAGACGGACTAAATGCAGCCTTTTTACAAAAATTCAGGCATATTGTCGAAAAGAATGTGGCCGATGGTTGCAGAGACCGGCTCCATAGAGGTAATTTTTCTGTCTCTTTAAATGATACTTTTATTGTTCTTATTCCCAAAACTAACAATCGGGAGTCAGTTAAAGAGTTTAGACCAATAGCTCTTTGCAATGTGTTATATAAAATATTGTCTAAGGAGCTAGCTAAGTAGCTTAAGAAAATATTGGGCAAGCTTATTTCTCAAAGCCAATCAGCCTTTGTTCCGAGTAGGATTATTCAAGACAATATTTTTGTTGCTTTTCAACTTTTACATAGTATGAAGCGTGTGAACTATGGGGAGGCTGGAGTTGCAGCTTTAAAGATAGATATATCTAAAGCTTATGACCGAGTCAATTGGGATTTTCTGGAAAATATGATGCATGCTATGGGTTTTTCTAATGTCTGCATTGGGTGGGTCAGGAATTGTGTTACTTCTGTTAGTTACTCTATTTTGTTGAATGGAGAACAAATTGGACCTATGGGTTTGATAGAGATATACTATTAACCATGCATATGTAATAGTATAGCTATGAATGATTTTCTATTGACAATTATTTCTTTGTATTCAATTGGATTTTTCTGGAAAAATATGAATGCATGACTATGGTTTTTTCTATATTGTCTGCATTGAGTTGGTATCAGATTGTTGTTACTTCACTGTTAGTTACTCTATTTTGTTTTGAATGGAGAACAAATTGGACCTATGGGTTTGATAGAGATATAACTAATTAACCTCATGCATATGCTAATGTATATTGCTATGAATGATTTTTCTATTGACAATTATATTTCATGTGTGTATTTAATTGAAAATTTGCATTAATATATAGTGTTAGTTATTAGCATATGAACAATACATGATTGTTGATTAGTAGCATTGTTTTGTGAATGTAATTATTTCTTAATGTGGATCACAAGTAGAGAATGGATGTTGTAGTTTTAGTAATGACTGTTAAACATATTCTCTAAGACATTAGAAATAATGTTTATTGTTCTTAATCTTGATTTATTTTAATATGAGCAAACATTGATTGTCTTATGCTTTGATTCATTAAAGGATGAGTTTCATTATTGGAATAATATTCTCGGTGAATTGGGCAAAGCTTTTTGTGTTTGTGAAATATTAATTAATGATAGAATCAATGTCTCGGTTTAGAGATTGATGATGCACTTTAAGTAAGCTTATAAGGTTTCATAGTGTAAACCCTGCAGGTGGATTTTGAATCCGACACATGAAATAAAGCGGACAATCTTTAAAGTTATATTTGTGATTTAAATAAATTGCTCAGTAATTAGGTTTAAATGACAGCATCTAGTAATCTTAACGGTGGGAATATTAGTGTTATTATGTTGTGGAATGCTAAAATTAAATAAGGAGTTCAGTCATGAGTTTTTAGATGGAATTAATTCATGATTATTTATAATAAGAATATGTTGAGTCTACATAGGTTCTTATTATTAATTAGTTAGTCTGATTTATTTTATTTCCTGCGATTCCTGTAGTGCCCTAATTATTTGAAGTTAAGGGTGTATTAAATAATAGATAAATTATTTAGTTTTAAAATAATTGATAATTATTTTAATTAAATAATTTTTTTTATTTAATTATTTTTATATTTAAAAATATCTTCCTATCGAAAGAGAGTTTCTTTTTAATATAAAAATTACAAAACCCTAAGAATAAAGAAATGCACCGTTATTTCTATTCTTCTTGCCACTCAGAAGATTCCAAAAGAAAAAATAGTTTAGGATTACTGCAGAAGATCATGGTAAACTCCAAGATCTCTTGCGAAAGAAGACCGTGTGAGCGATTCTGCGCTTCAAGAGGTCAGTTTATTGATTTGTCGATAAGGTTTTTAGTTTGGCCTCATATGCGCGTTTTCGATTTAAGGGTTTGTTTCCGCTTTATACCCGCTCCCATTCAATTGGTTTATCAGAGCCATACGAAACTGTATGATGGTTGGACTATTTTTGTCATTGTTTCAATTCATGTAATCTATAATCTGTTATTGATTGTTTGATTGGTACATGGGTTACAAAGAGCTTCAAGAGTTTTTGAAGGACCAGCAGCACAAAAGTGCAGTTACCTGATTACAACCTTTGTTTAAAAACCTGTGGTTTTTAAAATGGCAATTAATATATTAAAATATATATATATATATTGGGTTTTTGTTTCGATGAACAGGAGGAGAGGGGCAAGAAAAAGGGACAAAAAAAAACAAAAAATAATAAAAAAAAAGATACAGTAAATGGAGGTTGAAGGGAAAAGGGCAAGCTGTGCGGGCTTAGGGCTTCTTCGTGAAGAAGAAAGCTGCCTGTTGCCAAAATTCTAGTTTCTGGGTCCCTCAATTATTTTTAAAATTTTTTATTTATTTTTGACCCCTGATCTTTAAGTTTTTATTTTTTTTTGACCCTGAATTCTTTCTATTTATTATATTTTAACCCCTGGACTTTTAATTTTTTTACATTTTGACCCCAAAAGTATCAGTATTCCTTTGGCCCCCTTGGAGTTATTTAAATTAATTAAAGTGACCCTGATTGTTTCTAGTTTATAAAATTAGCCTAGACTATTTTCCGGTTTTTTTGCCAATTTTGCCAATAGTTTTCTGTTTTATGCAAAATAGTCCAAAACAGGTTCTGAAATTTGCCGAAATTGGCCCAGAATTTTTCTGCTTTTGCAAGATAAACCCAAGAATGTTTTTAATTTTTTTGGCAATAAAAATTAGATCCAGAACCACTAAATTTTTAACATTTTCAACCAAAAATTGTTAATTTATTTGCAAAAATTGTTCTTAAAAATATTATTATTTTGCAATTTTTGATTATAATTAAATTTATTTTAATTTATATGAAATTAATTTGTGATGGTTTTTATTACTTTCTAGTTGTTAATATTTGCATTTCTTCCCCATCGGGAAGATGTCATGTTTAATATAATTACTTAAAACTATCTCTAATTTGTCTGTATGTGATTTAACTCTCCATTCTGAGTTAAAATTAAATTAGTGACATGAATCAGATGGTATATTTTCTCACACATTAATTGTTTAATTTAAGAGGCATGTTATTCTCCAATCGAGTAGTATGTGCCGGTCTTATCTAATTATTAATATGCAAAAACATGTGATTGGTTGAATTCTGCCATCGAGGTTTGTTATTCATGATGGTTCGTAATGTGTATTCTTTTTTGAATTTGATATCAATGTTGTATATTTGCAATTTTGATTTATTCAATGTTTTATTATTGATATTGCTATTTTTTGTTAAGCATGATATAGAAATGGCAAGCATATCAGATCCCCTTGCAAACATCTAACCCAAAACAAACTTAAGGGTCCAAAACTATGTTGACTGAGGAGGAATTTGGGACATTTTGCTTTACTGCTGAGGAGTATTAAGTTTTGTGGCTTACTGAAGTTTGTCCTGAAAAACCCGAGTGAGGGTGGCCTCTGAGGAGGTCACCGATGAGAGGAGCTTACCAGAAATGGGTTTAAAGCTGATGAGATGGGTTGATGTTACATTTTGCTTCTGTGTCAAATGTTTATGCAACATCAGCATCAGAAGATGGACACAGCTTTTGACCATGCTCGAAAATTCTCCAAGGAGATGTTTGCGAGATTCAAACTAGTGCAGCAACGGCAAAACGCACTGAGGGAGATTCTTACTTCCAAAATGGAGGAGGGAACTCCAGTTAAAACTCAATGTTCATGAAGATGATGAGTCTTCTGAATGACATGGAGGTTCTGGTGCTGAGGTTGACAATGCTACACAGATTAGAAAAATTGATCCTTGAACAAAAACTTTGCCAGCCAGTTTCAGCAGTTTTCGTTTGAACTATAACATGAATAAGTGATTTTCACTCTGTCTAAGTTGCCTTGAATGAGCTGGTGGCTGCTAAGACCTATCATTAAGCCCAAGGAGCTGCCACCTGTTTGTGCTTAATGTTGAGAGAGGTCTTCTTCTGCCCAGAACAAGGGTAAGGAAGAAGAAAAAAATGCTTCCACAAGGCTAAAAGCCTAAAACAAGTGCTTGCATCTACTAGTGCAAGTGTTGCGGTTGAAAAGCCTAAGGGTAAGTGTTTTCACTGCAAGCAACCTGGGCACTGGAAGTCACAATGTCCAAACATGGTTAAGCCAAGAGAAGCAAGGTATGGTTCTTCTGTTTAATGCTTGATAGTTTGAAACTTGTTTAGCGGTGTTGACTACACTCCAATGGGTGTAGATTTTGGAGCCCACTAATCAGTCTGCCAATTCATTGTAGCAGTTCAAGGTAACTCGTCAGCTAAATAAAGGAGATGTAAGCCATTTTTCTGGGAGATGGCACAAGAAGTTTGCAGTTCTAGCATATTAGGAAATGTTTTCTTTGAAATTTTGAGAATATTAGAACATTGTTTTTTTTGAAAGGATGTTTATATGTACCTTCAATTTAGGAAGGAATTATAATTTCAGTTTCTAGTTTTGAGCAAGAATGATATTCGGTATTCTGTTTTTAATGAATTTTATTGATGGATTTCTGCTACGTTATGTAAATTAGAAAACAAATGCATATTTTGTTCTGGCTCAATGAATTGATGATCTTTTTCTATTTTTCTTCAAAAAGTTTCCCCACTAATCCTCCTCTCTTTTTTTTTTTTTTTTTTTTTTGT